>PVJS01016773.1:0-17228 GCA_004027185.1 Glis glis
CCTAGCAAGGCCCTCCGCAACTTCGTGAGACCCGGTTTCAAAAATAAAGCATAGAAAAAATAGGGCCGGGGGCGTGGCGCGGAGGTAGAACGCCCCTGCGTTCAATCCCCGGTACCGCAAAAAAAAAAAAAAAAAATTAAAAAAAAATAAAGTATAAAAAATAGGGCTGGGGGTAGCTCAGAGGTAGAATGCCCCTGGATTCCAACCCCAGTACCACACACACACACAAAAAAAAAGAATAAAATTGGCCTGGGGGTGTAGCTTAGAGGTAGAATGCCCCTGGGTTGCAAGGTAGAACAACAACAACAACAGAACAATAACAAAAAAGCAAGTAAAAAAGAAAAAGAAAATAAAAGTCTGAGCCCACGAGATGGGAGAATGAGAGAGAAGACAGTAGCCACAAAATTTTGGGGCTGGAAAACAGACAGATATTTGAATGAAATGAACCAGAACAGGGGGAAGTC
This sequence comes from Glis glis, assembly GCA_004027185.1. NCBI lineage: Eukaryota > Metazoa > Chordata > Mammalia > Rodentia > Gliridae > Glis > Glis glis. Next base: position 465 of record PVJS01016773.1, read on the forward strand.
CCTCAAAATCTCAGGACTTGGCAGCACCAGCGACTTCTGGAAGCTGGGGTGCAGGATAGTTAAAGAGGCTCTTTAAGAAGATCAGAGACCTGTAGACTGGGGGTGCCAGGCACAGTAGGTAGGGTGGCACTCTGCTGATGAGAGAGAGAGAGCCTGTGAACAGAAGCAAGTTGGACGCCAAGACCCCAATCATCCCCCCCTCCCCCGCTCTCAGGACACTGGCAGCCAGACTTACATCCTCCAGACAGACTACTGGAAAAGTCTTCTCTGGAGAATATGATGGACCAAGGAGCAAATGCCTAGAGGAACCCTAGAGGTACCAACATCAGAGGCTCTCTAATTAAAGAGGCCAGCCCTGCCACCCTCCCTGCAGTCCACGGAAGCTTCTGCGTCAGCCCCTGTGGTCCTATTTTTAAACAGGGGCAAGATAACTGAGGTTTACTAGACATCAGAAGAAAGCCTTTGACCAGAAAGATAAAGAACAAACAGAAAACACAACTTGAAGATAGCGGAGAATAGTGGGGAGAAGGGGGAAAAGATAACAGAAGACATTTACAGGTAGAATCAAAATAGAATTCTAATTAAAAAGAGACCGAGAACAAAATAAAAGAGCTTTCAAACATTTAAAAATATGATGGCATAAATTAAAAAGGAAATGTTAGAAGATAAGGTTGAGCTCTTCTAGAGAAACAGATAAGGAAAATGAGAGAAAAAATGTTTTAATTAGAGGACTTGTCCAGGCATTTCATCTCCAAATAATAAAAGTTTTACAGAGAATAGAAAAAATATAAGGGAGAGCTGGGCTCAGTGGCCCAAGTCTGTAATTCCAGTACTTGGGAGGCTGAGGTAGGAGGATCGCAGGTTCAAGGCCAGCCTCAGCAACTTATGGAGGCCCTCAGCAACTTAATGAGACCCTGTTTCAAAATAAAAAATAAAACGGGCTGGGGATGTAGCTCAGAGGTAGAATGCTCCTGAGATTTAATCCCCAGTTCAGAGGTAATATAATTAAATCATGAGGGTTCTAATCTCATCCATGGTTGAATCCATTGAATGGATTTATTGGGTGGTAACCAAGGCAGATGAGATGGGACAAGTGGATTGCTGGGGTGTGGCCATAGGGACTATGCATGTGTCCATGAACCCCCTTCATCTGCCCTCTCTCTGGCTTCCAGCCTCCATGCTGTGAGAGCAGAACACTTGTGCTCTTTCTCTGCTCCCCACACCATGGCCTGAGCTCCGTAGACTTCACCTGGCCTAACACTGACTGGACCCCTAAAATCTCCAGAACTGTGAGCAAATAAATCCCCTTCCTCTAAGTCATTATCAGGTTTTGGGGGTCACAGCAGTAAGAATGCTGATGGAAACACAGTCCGACCTCAAACCATTCAGAAGGCTCTGGAAGACTTCTTCAGAAAGATGAAACTGATAAAAAAAAAAAAAAACCTGATGCAATTCCATGTCTTGAGAGGAGATTCACACTATTGGCCAAGAGTTTGGGGTGGTTAGCTATAAAGATGAGCAAATAGACTTTTTAAAAAAGTCAGCTCATAACCCCAGGGGAAACAAAAACTTGCACAAAGAAAGAAAAAAATCATAGAATTATTGGGAGAATAGGGGGCTGGGAAGAGCAAGGTCCTAAGGGGGGAGAACAAGAGAGCTAAGCATCATCTTTCTCAGTGTGAAGTCAGCTAGCTAGAGGTCCCCTCTGGCCCAGAATGTGAGGAGCTCTGCAGACTCAATCCCCAGTGAAACTGATGGAAATCATTTTATTTTGTTTCATTTCATTTTTATTTGTGTGCATGTGTGTGTGTGTGTGTGTGTGTGCACGTGTGTGTTTTACTGGAGATTGAACCCAGAGGCATTCTACCTCTGAGCAACAACCCCAGCCCTTCTTTATTTTTTATTTTGAAACAGGGTCTCGCTAAGTTGCTGAAGATCTAACTAAATTACTGAGGCTGGCCTCGAGCCTGTGATCCTCCTGTCTCAGACTCCCAAGTACTGGGATTACAGGTGTTTGCCACCATTCCTGGCATATTTTCAAATAACCATTTAAAGTCTCCAGAAGTGTACAGCAAATAAAGAAATGTTTATTTGGGAAAACCTACTAAAACTCCCTAAGAACAAGGGTCAGCAACGTTTGAACCATGATCCATTTCCTCCCGCTCCCACCCCATTTCAGCTTTATGGAAACACTGCTCTGGAGGGGCATGCCCAACAGCTCAGGGTTCTTCTCCCTCTCGTTCCCAGTTACTGTCCAGCTTCCCATTACAGAGGCAGAGTTCTAGCGGGGTGCAGCTCAGGGAGGAGGGCTCCTTTCTCCTGCCCAGCTTCCACCAGTGCTGTGGAAGCTCTAACTGGAGCATGGAATAATGAGATATACTGGGGCCCCTGTGGCCCTGACCCTGGATAATTCATAAAATAGAGAGATTCCACACCAGGAGAGGCAAGCCAAGGAGACCAGAGGCACAGTCAGCCCCTACTCGTACACCGAGTGCCCCACACCTATAGCAGAGGTGTCACTGACAAAGAAATATGCCACTATTCCTACCCCCGGCCCCAGAGCCCTGGCTTAGCGATTTTCCCAGGAAGAGAAATGGACCATAAAATAGAGAGCTTGAAGCTTGTCTCAAAAGAACTGACTTCATTCACAACAGAATGTGGGAAAAGTAAGCATAAGGGTACCCTCAAAAACAACAGAAGTGAGGTGAAAACAAATAAGAGGAGACCAATAGATTGTGTGTGATATGAGCTAACCCACAGCCTGCCTAGTTTACCAGCAATAACCTGGAAAGAAGAAAGCTAAGAAGAACCCTCCTGGGGTCACAACAAATATCAAATAATGACTTTAAAAACTATGTCTGCAAAGAAGGCCAAAATTGCTACAACATATTATTTAAAATGTTCAATTTCCAACAAAAGAAATGATGAGACATGCATAGAAACAAGAATGTCTTACCCACTCATGAACAAAAAAGCGAGCAACAGAAATTGCCCATGAGAATGACCAGATAGATGTCAGATTTAACAAAGAATTCCAAGTATCCAATTAAAGTACTTCCAAAGAACTAAATATAAAACCATGCTTAATGAAGTAAAAGGAAGGTATGATGGCAATGCCTCATCAAATATGAGAATATAAATAGAAATTATTTTAATGGAAATTCTAGAGCTGAGAAATACAATGACTGAAATGAAAAATTCACTAGAGAGATTCAACAATAGATTTGAACTGCCAGAACGAAAGTATTTTGCAAACTTGATGACATAGTGATAGAAATTATGCAATCCAAAGGACAGGAAGGAAACAATGAAAGAAAATTAACTGAGCTTCAGAGAAGTGTGGAACGCCATTAAATATAGAACATATGCATAATGGGAATTCCAGACGGAGAGGAAACAAAGAAAGGAGCAGAAAAATTTTTCAAAGAAATAATGGTTGAAAACTTCCCAAACTTAATGAGAAATTTTAATCTACAGATTAAAGAAACTAAAAAATCTCCAAGTGGGATTAATGCAAAGTAGTAAAAATGCTGAAAGGAAAAGAGAAAAGGAAAAAAATCTCAAAAGCAGCAAGAGAAAAATGAATTATCATTTCCAAAGGAAATCAATATGATAAGCAGCTAACTGCTCTTCAGAAACAATGGAAGCCAGGAGGCAATGGGATAATATATTCAAAATACTTTTCAAAATAACTATCAACCAAGAATCTGATATCCAAAAAATACTCTCTCTCAATAACGAAAAAATAATAAATACGTTCCCAGTAATACTCTAATATAAAAACTAGACAAATACAGCACAAGAAAAGAAAATTACAGAATATCTCTTATGAATATAGATGTAAAATGCTAGCAAACCAAATCCAACAACACACAAAACTAATTATACACCATGATCAGGTGAGTTTTGTCCCAGAGATGCAAGTTTGGTTTAACATCTAAAAACCAACTAATGTAATACACCATATAGATGGAATTTTTAAAAAAATCACACAAGCATCTCCTTAACAGAAAAGCCATTTGACAAAATCCAACACCCTTTCATGCTAAAAACACTCACCAAGTTAGGAGCATAAAGGGAAACTCCTCAACTTAATACAGGGCATCTATGAAAAACCCACAGCTAACGTCATACTTAACAGGGAAATACTGGATGCTTTTCCCCTAAAAGTAGGAATAAGACAAAGATACCCACTCCCAACACTTCAATTTAACACTGTACTAGGGGAATTAGACAAGAAAAGGAAAGGAAGTAAAATACCTCTATTTAGAGATGACTTGATGATGTGCATAGAAAATCCCAAGCAATCCACTAATACCTATTAGAACTAATTAATAAGCTCAGCAAGGTTGCAGAATAAAAATAAGTAGGAAAAAACAATTATATTTCTTTACATTTGCAATAAGCAATCCAAAAAGGAACTTACACAGTTCTATTTATAATACCTCAAAAAGAATAAAACAAGAATAAATGTCACAAAAGGAATGCAAAACTTTTATTCTGAAAAGTACAAATCATTGTTGAGAAAGAGAAAATCTAAATAGATTCAAAGATATCATATTCATGGATCATCAGAGTTAATATTGTTAAGATGGAAATCTTTTCCATACTGATCTGCAGACTCAGTATAATGCTTATCAAAAAATTCCAGTGGCATTTTTCACAGGAATGGAAAAGCCAACCCTGAATTTCATATGTAATTGCAAGAATTCCAAGCAGTTAAAATTCACTTGAAAAAAGGACAGATTTGGAGAAATCACACTTCCTTATTTCAAAGCTTACTACAAAGTTATAGTAATTAAAAAGATATAGCTGAGCGTGGTGGCGTACGCTTGTAATCTCAGTACTGGGAAGGCTGAGACAGGAGGATCTCAGGTTCAAGGACAGCCTCAGCAAGTAGTAAGACTCTCATCAACCTAGCAAAACCATGTTTCAAAACAAAAATAAAATAGGGCTGGGGATGTAGCTCAGAGGTAGAATGCCCCAGGGTTCAATCCCAGTACCACAAAAATTTTTTAAAAATTTAAAAAGGTATGGTACTGCATGAGAATGAACATATAGAGCAATGGAATAGAACTGAGAGTCCAGAAATAAAGCCAAGAATCTATGGTGGGTTGATTTTTGACAAGGATGCCAAGACCATTCAATGGGGAAATAACTCATCAACAAATCATGCTTGAACAACTAGACAGCCACATGAAAAAGAATGAAGTTTGACCATAACCGTATACCATACATACAAAAAAAAAACTCAAAGTGAATCAAAGATCTAAATGTCAGATCCAGAATTATAAAAGTCTTAGAAGAAAACATAGGGGTAAATCTTCATGCCCTTGGATTTGGCAATGGAATCTTATATGTGATACCAAAAGTGCAAGCAAGAAAATAAAAAAATTAATTAGACTTCATCACAAAAACTTCTGTGCTTCAAAAGACACCATCAAGAAAGTGAAAATAAAACTCAAAGGATGAAAGAAAATGTTTACAAATCACGTGTCTGATAAAGTACTTATATATGTAAGGAACTCTTACAAATCAATAACAAAAGGTCAAATAATCCAAATTAAAAATATGCAAAGGATCCAAACAGACATTTCTCCAAATTAGAAAAACAAATGGCCAAAAAACACACAAAAATGTAATCAACATCATTAGCTCTCGTGGAAAGGCAATTCAAAACCACAATGAGATACCATGTACACCCTCTAGAATGGCTACAGTTGAAGATCAGAGAATAACAAGTGTTGGCAGGGACACGAAAAACTTGGAGCCCTCGTACGTTGCTGGTTGGGAATATAAAATAGGGCAGCCACTGTGTTAAATAGTCTGACAGTTGTTCAAAAGGTTAAATATAAAATTACCCTATGACCCAGCAATGCTACTTCTATGTATAATATATCCAAGAGAGATGAAGACATATGTCCACACAAAAATTTGTACACAAATTTTGTTCACAGAAGCATTATTCATAATAGCCAAAGGGTGGAAACAAACCTACTATCCATCAACTAATGAACAGATAAACAAACTGTAGTATATCTACCCAGCGGAATATTATTCTACCACAAAAAGAAATGAAGAACTGATCCATGCTACAATATGGATGATCCTTGAAAACATTACGCTAAGTGAAAGAAGCCAGTCACAAAAGACCACATACTCTATAATTCAGTTATATGAAATGTCCAGGACAGGAAAATGCAGACACATAAAGTAAATCTGTGATTACTGGGGGCAGACAACTCAGCAGTCTGGGGTGATAGTTAAAGATAACCTCTTTGAGGTGAGGAAAATGTCTTAGAATTGATTGTGGTAATGGTTACACAATTCTGTGGATATATTAAACAACCACTGAATTATACTTTTATTTTATTTTACTTTCGTACAGGGGATTGAACCCAGGGGCATTCTACCTCTAAGGTACACCCTCCCCCCCAGCCTTTTTAATTTTTTATTTTGAAACATGGCTGTAATCCCCCTGTCTCAGACTCCCAAGTACTGGAATTACAGGCATGCAGCACCACCAGCTTGAATTATACATTTTAAATGAATGAATTGTATGGTATGTGAACTATATCTCAATAAACCTATTACCCCAAAAAAGTTAAATAGCTAACCAAAATAAAAGTCAAGAAGTGGTGACCCAAGCCTGGTATTTAGAACACAAATATAAATGCCCAAATAATCAGCTAACAGATGTCAGGGTGCTGTCCTCTCTGGGATAGAGGAAATGGGAGTGGGTCAGGGACGACTAATGTTTATAGTAAACCTGGTAGAGCTGTTTAATTCTTTAACAATGTGCATGTACAACTCTGATGAAAATTAAGACTTTTGAATTTATAAGGAAAACCTCTGGTCTTGAGGCCTAAGCCACCTCATGGCAGAACTTGGAGAAGGAAGGGAGGCCGTAGGGAGGGGAGCCGCCGGGCCTGAGATTCACTCCTGCAGAGCTGCGAGCGTGTGCGTGCAGCCCAGGGCTGGGCCTGGGTCAGGGGGACATGCTGTTGGCCAGGGGCTGCGGACCCTGCCTGATCCGGCCCACGGCCTGGAAGAGCTGGGCTCTGTCTCAAGGGAGAATGCTCCAGAAGGTACGCCAAAGTATAAAGGAAACAGGCCCTCAGCACCGGCACTGACCCAGAACCCACTGGCATTTATTGAACACCTACTGTATACCAGGCACATCCACAGATGGCCCTGGTAATCCCCTCAAGGACCCTAGGAGGGGGGTGGGACTATCCTTCTTTTACAGAAGAGGAAACTGAGGCTCGGGGCAGTTCAGCCACTTGACTGAAGCTAATAAGGGACAGGTTGAAAGTCCCAGGACTGGCTGCCTCCCAATCCAGGGCCCTGTTAACTGCAAGCTTTCCAACGCAGAGGAGAAGCGGGGAGGGGTCTTGAGAAGGGAGGGCTCCTCGTCTCTGAGCAGTAAAAGCCATGGTGGAGCTCAGTTCACCCCAAGACGCGGGTTACAGTGACAGTGAGGGGTCCGACTCCGGGGCCCCGGAGCTGGTCCAGCCCCCAGGGCCCCTGCAACCCAATCACTAGTTGACTCATCCATCACTACTCACCTCCACGAGGGGCCTCCCGGATGTAGATCCAGATTCAGGGGCACCCTTGGGCCTCTGAGGCCAGTCATGGCCACCCCACATCTAATCCCAGGAGAAAGAGTCAGCGGTGATTTTTCAATCTGGAAGAGCCATCATTTGGTCCACTGTCGTTATATACAGATGGCAGAGAAAGGGACTTGTTCAGGGTCACACGACAAGTGAGTTAGCAGCCAGACCAGCTGTGACACCTGCCCTGCCGGCTCTCTGCCTGTTGAGAGAGCCAGTGTCTCCCGGACACTCACAACACCCGCCCAGACACCCGGACCCCCTCCGTCACCCACGCCCAGCATTACTCCCCTCTAATGAGCACTGAAGAGTGGTTGACAGGCCTCCACCGCCCCGTCCCTCCCCACCATGACACAGCTGCTGTGATACCTCCATGACCACTGGGAAGGCCTGGAGCACATTGGGAACACCCCGAGAATCCAGAGGCCAGGTGCGCATTCAGACTGGGGGGTTAATTTACTAACTACATGACTTTGGCAAAGCCATTCAACTTTCTCAAACTTCAGTTTCATCTACAAAGCGGGGACAAGAAGCGCCACCTCTCCGGGCTGTGGCCAGGATTAGGGAGGCGACACGCCTGGAGTCCTTCACAGAGGGCCAGAGCAGAGCAGGCAGCTCAGAGGAAGAGAGGGAGCCGGGCAGATGGGAGCTCCTGCTTCATGTGACATTCATAGTTATCTCGTGCACCGGCCTCGTCTCTCCAGCTCCAGCTCCCTCGCGCTGGAAACACGACTTCCTTCCACTTCCGAGCCACACCTGCGACACCCACACACACGCAGGGCTCCGGAAGCCACCAGCTGATGCAAAAGGAGAGCTTAAGGTGGAGCACAAGCCTTGACTTGCTACCCCAGCCTCCTCTCTGAAAGGAGCTCAGAGCAGCTTTCCCCAGGGCCCCTGGCAGGTGAGCAGAAACAGCTCTCCCCCATTTCACAGATAGGTAAACCAAGGCCTCCTGGGCGATTGTGCCAGAGACCCAGGTGCCGACTCTCCGTGCTGCACCTGCGTGCTGCAAGCCAGCCCAGCCTCTTGCCCGGCCCACGTAGGTCCCCCTCCGCCCACATTTGAGCCCTGGTGCCGCGATGGCATCGCAGGCATGCTCTCTGGGTGCCTGCTGTATTTTTAGATGCTCCTGAGACTGCTGCGGAAGAAGAAAAAAAATCCACTTTCCTGTTCAGAAACACTGGCGTTACTCTAAAAACTCCATGTCTCCTCAGAACCGGAAGGCCTCTGGGCCTGCAGCCTGGCCCTGCCCATGCCCACTCACCCCACCGTCCATCCTCACCCGATCCTCGGCCATGCCCGGTGCCAGGGGTCAGGAGCGAATCCTGTCTCCCTTCCTCCCTCCCTCCGTGTGCCTGTCCTTCCTTCTGCCCCTGCTGTGGCTTGGATGCGGCTCACCCACTAGCATCCATGCACTGAGAGCTTGTTCCCCCAGCAGCACTCTTGGGAGACGATAGGATCTTTAAGCGGCTGGGCCTAGTGGGAGGTCCTTAGGTTGAGGGCCCAGGCACCCAGCCTCTCTCTGGCTTCCCGTTTGAGATGAGATCCCTGCTCCCCCACACACACCTATTGCCATCCTCCATGATATGATGCAGCCCAGAGGGCCCTCACCAGAGCCGAGCCAAGACTAGCACCCTGCTCCTGAACTACGAGCTCAACAAACCTCTTTTCTCTATAAAGTTAGCCTGTCTCGGGCATTTTGCTATGGTAACATAACGCCGACTAACACACCTCCCCTGTGACTACCCTACTCTGCTTGAGTGTTAGACCCCATCAATTTCTCCTAGTCTGCATGCCACGGGCACCCAGAACTCCTCTTTTGCTACATGTCACACACATTTACAATTACTTAAGAATTTATAGTTAATTTTAAAATCACTTTTCACTTATGTATAACAATTTCATCCCTGCTAGGTTGAAAGATCTTTGATGCAAAGTCCCATGTCTACCTCATTCTCTGTTATCCCTCGGGGCCTAGTAGAGCCCCTAGCCCATTATAAGTGCCTAATAAACATTTGTCGACTGACTGATGGACCTTCTCAGGCAAAGGAAAGCTCCCATTTGAATACCTACCTTACCATCAATCTTGAATGCTATTCCAACCAGTCCTGGCAACACACCTGTGTGTCAGGGTTGGTTGTCCCCATTCTACAGAAAAGGAAACTGTAGCCTGAAGAGGTGATGCGACTGACCCAGGTCACACCCCAGGGACAAGTGGACAGACGTCAGGCTCTTTCCTTTCAGGTCCCGCGGGAGCACCACCCCTCTAAGCCCCTCCCCTTAAGGTTGTTAGAGTGAGGTCCACAGGACGTCCTCAGCCCTTGGTGACAGCCCAGACCTGCCCCAGGCTCCAAACAGACTAGAAGCAGCCCAGGCACTGCAGAGCCTCTCACCCCCTGCCCCACCCAGCCCCCCGGGGCGCCCCCCACTGGCATTGGACTGATTGGTCCTGGGGTGACCATGGCGCCTGAGCGCCCTCTAGTGGTGGCAGGAAAGAGCGTCTATGGGGAGGGTGGGGAAGGGGGAGGAGGAGGTCCTGGGACGGGAAGAGGAGAAGGCAGAGGAGAGGCGGAGAGAGACCCTGGCCTGAGGGAGGGATGCGGGGAGAAGGGCTAGAGGTCAGCGGTGCTTGTCCTGAGCCCCAAAGTTCTCCCCCCCCCCTGCTCCGTGCACAATGACAGCTGTGCTCTGGGTCTCTGCATGACCCAGGCTCTTAGGGGGGCTTCAGAAGGACACCCCCTCCCAAGGAATCCTGGAGACAAGGGAAACCATGCCCTGCCTCCGACTGGGGCCTCCCACCTCCCGGGACAGAGCTGCCACGGGCTCAGGCGTCCCCCCAGAACAGGGAGGAAGGAGCTCCTTCCCCCTCCTCGCCTCCACCTCTTCCCCCCATCAGAGAGTCAGCGGGGCTCCACAGATGACCCCCCCATCACACCCAGGTCTGCCCCAGCCCTCACCCCTCCTCACCCACCAGCCTCCCGCCCCGCCACCCCCAAATCCCAGCAGCTGCTGTTGCCATGGTGACGGCACCCCCACCCCGCCCCCAACCCTGGCACATAAATAAACTGCAACCTGGGGAAGGGAGCCGCTGGCAAGGGCCGAGTGTGCGGCGCCAGCTCATTCCCGCGCCTCTCACTTCGGGATAATTAGTGCAAATTAAATTTCACAGCCCTTCTCCCCAGCAGTTAGAGCTCCCCGGGAATGGATCCCCACAACTCACGGGAGCTGCTGGAGAGAGAACAGTTCTCGGATGAGAGTTCCTGACGATTCCCCCACGGTCCCCACCAAGACAGGCGCAGGCACAGAGGCACAGGGGGCCCTGTCGGGGTGGGGTGGGGACAGAACCCTGGGAGGGGGGACGCCTGACTCCTTCCCAGTTCTGAACCCCCTCTCCCAGAGCTTTTGCATCTGTAAAACCAGAAGGATGGGCCAGTCACCACAGAGCGGAAAACCTCTGGCCACCAGTGCCTCAAAGCCACACTTCTCTGTCCACGCCTGCTGCAGGGCCAGCTCACAGCTGTGTGGTCACACGGGGCCCCAGGCTGAGAGGGCCTGTGCTTGGTTTAAAGCTCTACTGCCTAATTTTCTTTTTTTGCAGTACCGGGGATTGAACCCAGGGACGTTCTACCTCCACGCTACACCCCCGGCCCTACTTTTTTATACTTTATATTTGAAACCAGGTCTCACGAAGTTGCGGAGGACCTCACTAAGTAGAGAGAGAGAGAGAGAGAGAGAGCGCTGAGGCTGGCCAGGAACCCAGATCCTCTGGTCTCCCCTCCCAAAGTTACTGGGATTACAAGCGTGCGCCACCACGCCCGGCTCTACTGTCTAATTTTTAAACAAGGGGCCCACCTTCATTTCATAGTAGATCCTGGAAATACGCCGCTGGGCCTCCTTGCGCTCCGTTATTTACACATATCAAGAATCTGGGGTTGGGGATGTAGCTCAGTGGTGGGGAGCGCTTGCCTGGCATGTTCAATCCCTGGCACCACAAAGGAAAAAAATGTGGGTGCAAGCCAGGCGTGGTGACACATGCCTGTAATCCTAGTACTTGGGAGGCTGAGATAGGAGGATCCCAGGTTCAAGGTCAGCCTCAACAATTTAGTGAGACCCTCAGCAACTTAGAGATCCTGTTTCAAAATAAAAAGGGCTGGAGGTGTGGCTTGGAGGTAGAATGTCCCTGGGTTCAATCCCCAGTACCACCAAAAGAAAAAAAAGTGGGAGTAAGAAAACATACACAACACCCCTTAATGCAAATCATAATACTGGGGTACTGGGAGGGCACACGCCATTCTAACTACTTTATATACCTTAATCCTCACAACACCCATGCAGGACTTAATACAGAGCTTCCCGAACATTCAAATGCTAGGCCTGGGACCTTACTAAGATGCAGGTTCTGAGGGAGGGCCTGTGACTCTGCATGCCTAACAAGCGCCCAGGGAAGGCCGACGCTGCTGTCCTGGGACGTCACTGGGGCGGTGGGAAAGGCCCTGGGTGCGCCTTCCCGCTGCCGCTGCCACGCTGGCTTGCGGCAGCTACATGGCCCCCTTCTCAAGAGTACTGTCCTCCAGCAGCCCGGGCTGCCTCCCTGGAAGCTGCTGGGAAGTGCCCCCTCCTCCAGGAGAGGGTTGGGGGACACAGCCAATGGCTGGCTGGCAAGGTGAGACAACTCGGTGGCGCCATTCATCTTGGAGCTCCCCATAGGATCAGGCTGAGGCCAGACAGCCACGGACTCCAGCCTCCCCACCCTGCCTCGGTCTGCTTCCCTCGTTCAGGTGCCTCCCGAAATAAGTCACTTCCAGAATGTCTGTTCCAGGCTCGGCTTCCAAACATCCCAGCCTAAGACAGGGAGGCACCCTCTCCCCACTTCACTCATGCCGAAACCGACCAGGAGGTGAACTTGGTCTGGACATACAAGTGACGGAACCAAGCTTCGAACAGATGGCTTGGTTCCACTGCCTCTGGACACGGGTATCCACGGGAAAGAGCCACGTCTGCATCCTACAGATAAGCTCATGTGGTCGCACCTGTCTACGTGCAAACTGTCTACACCGCATGTTTCTGCGTGTGCATCAACATTCATGTGCACGCACATGAATAGACGCCAATTCACCCAAACACCTTCTTACACACATGCACATATCCCTGACAGCTCTGTCCCCAAACATGTGGGTGTGCGCGCTCACTCAGTGAGTAAGCGAAGTGTCACACGCATGCTTGGCCTCTTCCATCAAGCCTCAGCTCAGATCCATGCCCACCTGGAGCTTCCCCTGCCTCCTTGAGATTAAGCCTAGTGTCCCTTGGGCTCTCCCCTCCCATCCTCACCCTTGTTTACAGATCTGTCTCCCCCCGGGTAGGGGACCTGCTTTGATTTGTCAGCAGAAACACAAGCCTGGTTCAGGTCCCGAGCCACACTAAAGTGCTCTGCAGCGTGTGTGTGTGTGTGTGTGTGTGTGTGTGTGTTCCTGGGGATTTAACTCAGAAGCACTCTATCTCTGAGCTACACCCCCAGCCCTATTTTATTTTTTATTTTTTATTTTGAAACAAGGTCTCACTAAGTTGCTGAGGCCCTCACTAAATTGCTGAGGCTAGCCTCAAACCTGCGATCCTCCTGTCTCAGCCTCCTGAGTACTGGGATTACAGGCATGCATTGCCTCGCCTGGCTCTCCGTACATTATTTGTTGAGCTGAATTTAATCCAGCTCTGCCATTCACTAGCATGTGACCTCGGATGAGTCTCTCCCATCTCAACAGTTTCCTCATTCCCTCTTCTCCCAGAGAGGTGGCGCTGTGGGGGCCTAGAGCAGCTGGACCCAGGCCCATGCTAAGGAAGGCACTAGGAAAGATTCCTTAAAAGAAAGAAAGGCACGTTGAGCTGAGATCTGAAGGATGATCAGGACTTAGCCAGTTGAAGAGGGGAAAGGAGGGTTCCAGGCAGATGGAACAGCATATGCAAAGGCTCAGAGGTTAGGGACTATGGCTTGTTCAAGAGGCTAAAAGGAGAAACCCACACACCTGGAGTGCTGTAGGGAGAATTCCCTAGGAAGAGGCAGGAGAGACGCTGAGGAACCACAACTTGGATTTCATTCTTTTTTTTTTTTTTTTTTTTTTTGCGGTACCGGGGATTGAACCCAGGGGCGTTCTGCCTCCGCGCTACGCCCCCGGCCCTATTTTTTATACTTTATTTTGAAACCGGGTCTCACGAAGTTGCGGAGGGCCTCACTAAGGAAAGAGAGAGAGAGAAAGAGAGAGAGAGAGAGAGCGAGAGAGCTGAGGCTGGCCGCGAACCCGGATCCTCCGGTCTCTGCCTCCCAAAATACTGGGATTACAAGCGTGCGCCACCACGCCCGGAGGATTTCATTCTGAGAACAAGAGCCATTGAATTCTTTGTCTGTTTTCTTTTATTTGGGGGAGGGGTGTTTGTTTTTGTTTCGCAGGGCTGGGGATGGAACCCAGGGCCTTGTGCACACCAACCCCATCCCCCATGGACAAGTGAGCTGGGCTTTTTAAAGAGCACCCAGAGGGCTATGTAGAGAAGAGCTGGAGGCCAGGGTGGGAGGACAGAACAGGGGTGCAGAAACCATTTAACGGTGTTGCCAGCAGAGGGTAAGACATGCTGGTGAGTTGGAACAGGTTGGGGTCAGCTGAACCAGAGGCAATTAAAAGGTAGGATAGTCTACAGAACCTGTCTACAGGCTTACTGTAGAAACATAAAGAGAAGAATCTGCGAGGCACCCCAGATCTCACGCCCACCCCCAACATGTCCATCCCGACCATGTCCACCCCCACTGGGAGCCGGGTCCCTGGCCAGCCTCTGCACCGCCCCCTTTCCTTCCCCACCACAGCCAAACCCAAAGCTCCTGTCCTCGCTCTGCCACTCACCGTGTGCCCCGCCCCACCCCCTTGAGCAAGTCCCACCCCCTTCCAATTTCCTGCCAAAAGAGAAGACAGGGTTCAACCAAGCCTAAGGATCTGGCCAATCAGAGCACCAAATCCCCTCAGCTGCAGTGATTGGCTCCAGGGTGGTCACGTGACTCTACCTGAGCCAATGAGAGCCCATCCTGGGGCTTGGGGGACTGAGCAGCTTGAGAACAGAGCCCACCTCATACCTGAGGGCCCAGTTCAAGCACCTGGATCCAGTCGTGCCTGAAATCAGTTACGTGGACCAATAAATTCCCCTTTTCACTAAGCCAGTCTGAGTCGCACTTCTGGTGCTAGTCTCTAATGGAGTCCTGACCTGTCTAAGCCTTTCTGCTCATAAGATATAAGGCTTTCTCCCGGGCGCACCTGGACGCCTTCGTTGCTCTCACCTGCCCTCCCATTCCTGCCATCCCTGAGCCTAGTCCAGGTGCCTCCTCCTCCAAGAAGCTTTCCCCGACCACCCCGGCATTTTCCCCACTCGATAAAGCGCTTGGGAGACACTACAGACTACATCCTCCTTTGGAGGACTCACTGCACGGCGCCTACTAAGCATCCCGAGAAGTTCTAGTGTAAAGAAACCAGCAGGGTCGGTCCATCCCGCGGTTTGCAAACTCGCTTCCTCCTGGAACCCTCTCCGTTTTCATGGAACACCTATTTCACAGGACAGCGTTTTAGGGTCTCACTTGGGCAAACACTACTTTATCCCTAACGTCCTTTGATTCGCTTTCTGTACCCTGCTTGCTTCCTGAGTGCTTATTAAACGCCTACTGTGTGCCAGGCCCAGAACAAGAGGTATGAACACGTCAGCGACTGGGACACATCCCAGCCCGGGAGGAGCCCACAGGCTGAGGGACAATGCATCTGCCCCGGGCCCAGTTATCCATCCGTATAGTCAGAAAAAGGGGTGCCCTGATCCCTAAAGGACTGGCCGACCAGAACACCCCTGGGCTGCCGTGAATGGTGCCAGGATGGGCACGTGACCCAAGTCAAGCTGTGATAGTCCTTCCCGAAGCCCCCTAAAAGTCAGGCGCCAAACGTGGGTTCAAGTGCATTGGGGGGGGGCAGAAGGTCCGTAGCTTTCAACACATTTTCCAATGTTTGCATGACCCAGAAGAGGTTTATAAATGCTGACAGCCATGAAAAGGCAGTAACAGGAATATGTCAGCGTGAAGAAGTAAGACTTGTATGAAAGGTTAAGGGTATGAAGCTGGGCACAGTGGTGCACACTTGTAATCTCAGTACTTAGGAGGCTAAGACAAGAGGTTTGAGGCAGGTTCAAGGTCAGCCTCAGTAACTCAGCGAGACCCTCAGCAACTTAAACAAAAAATAAAAGAGCTGAGGGTGTAGCTCAGAAGTAGAATGCCCCTGGGTTCCATCCCCAGCACCAAAAAAAAAAAAAAATAGAGTGTGAGTGAATGAAAGTGAATACTTCACGTGAGCACTTCCGGTTCACTGACCGCGGTGGTTTTGACTGCCTGGGAGGTCAGGGCTTAGTCTCTCCTGAGTTCCAGGGACACCAGTTAACAGCTGTGTGTCCTCAGGCGAGTCACGTAGACTCTCTGTACCTACGCTTCTTCATGTGTGAAATGGGGATAGTTTCAGGTTTGATCTCATAAAGAAAAGATTCAACAAGAACACTTCATGTGAAGTTCTTAGTCCGGGGTTGGACACAGAATAAACATTCAATAAAGGTTAGCTAGTATCCTAACAGAACGGCGAAAAGCAAACAGAAAGAACGGTCCCTACGTAACAAGAACATCTGTGACCTCCTGCAGGTTTTCCCGGAGTAACAAGGGGAGTCCTTGGCTCCATTTCCTTCTCCCCTCTCCCGCTCCCCAAGAGCTTTGTCAACCCCCGCCCCAGGGTGGGGAAGTCGTCCAGGTGGGGCAGCTCAGGCTGGCTTTGGTGTCCTCTGGCTCTGGGCCCTGGGCCTGGAGGTTCATACTCCTTGCGAAGCTGCCTATGGTATGGCTCTGGTATCCCTGCCTCCGGGTAATCTTGTCCTTGAGTAATCCTCTCCCCTTACACATTCACTGGACTTCCTGGCTTGTTTCTAAGGAATAGAATACAATAAAAGTACTGGGATGTCACTTAAAAATATAGGTGCCAAGCTGGGCGCAGTGGCGCACGCCTGTAATCCCAGTACTTAGGAGGCTGAGACAGGAGAATCGCAGGTTTGAGGGTAGCCTCAGCAACTTAGCAAGACCCTCAGCAACTTGGCAAGACCC
>PVJS01016773.1:17328-37162 GCA_004027185.1 Glis glis
AAAAAAAAAAAAAAAAAAAATTAAGCCGGGTGTGGTGGCGCACGCTTGTAATCCCAGTACGTGGGAAGCTGAGACTGGAGGATCCAGGTTCACGGCCAGCCTCAGCTACTTAGTGAGTCCCTCTGCAACTTAGTGAGACCCTGTTTCCAAATAAAGAATAAAAAATAGGGCTGGGAGTGTAGCTCGGAGGTAGAATGCCCCTGAGTCCAATCCCCAGTACCTAAATTAATTAATTAATTAAAATTTAAATTAAAATTTAAAAGGGGGGCTGGGAGTGTAGCTCAGAGGTAGAACACCTCTGGGTTCAATCCCCAGTACAAAATCAAAGTTAGGTGCTAAAAGACTCTGGCTTCCCGTCACTTGCTGGCCTTCTCTCATTCTCTTCCGGGCTCACTCTGATGGAAACAGGCTGCCAGGTCATGAGTTGTCCCATTTAGAGGCCCACGTGTCAAGGAACCAAGAATGGCCTTTGGCCCACTGACAGCCAAGAAGGGAGGACTGCAACCCAACAGCCCATGAAAAACTGAATTCTGCCCACAGACGTGTGTTTGGAGCAGCTCCTTTCTCGGTGAAGCCTTTAGATGATGTAGCCGAGGCTGGCACCTTCATTGCGAGCTCCTGAGGAAACCCGGGTCAGCTAAGCTCTGCCTGGATCCTCACCTGCAAAAACAGTGAGAGAGCCAGGCGTGGTGGCGCACGCTTGGAATCTCAGTACTTGGGAGGCTGAGACAGGAGGATCGCAGGTTCGCGGCCAGCCTCAGCTACTTAGTGAGGCTCTGTTTCAAAATAAAGAATAAAAAAATATATAGGGCTGGGAGTGTAGCTAGAAGGTAGAATGCCCCTGGGTTCAATCCCCAGTACCGCCAAAAAAAAAAAAAAAACCAAAACAGTGAGATAATCAGTGTTGTTGTTATTTAAACCCATTAGGTTTGGGGGTGATTTGTTACGTAGTAAATAAATAACCCATAACATATAGCAAGAAATTGGGGGAATTTAGGGGCCCACTTACCTGGAAAGTCCAGGAGTAGATGAGTTTCAGGAACACCTGAATCCAAGTACTCAAATGTCAACAGGAATCCGCCTATCTGTTTGGTCTCCGTGAGAACAGAGCCGGACGCCAGAACATAGGTGCAGGCCATTTATTTGGGAGGTGATTACAAGCATGAGAGAGGGAGAGGAGATTGAGAAAAGAAAGGAGGAAAAGGCAATAAAGAGCCGGGCGTGGTGGCGCACGCTTGTAATCCCAGTACTTTGGGAGGGGGAGACCGGAAGGATCCGGGTTCGCGGCCAGCCTCAGCTCTCGCTCTCTCTCTCTCTCTCTCTCTCTCTCTACCTAGTGAGGCCCTCCGCAACTTCGTGAGGCCCGGTTTCAAAATAAAAGTATAAAAAATAGGGCTGGGGGCGTAGCGCGGAGGTAGAACGCCCCTGCGTTCAATCCCCGGTACCGCAAAAAAAAAAAAAAAAAGGCAATAAAGGGTATGTTTTCAAGTTTTCTGCAGTAAGCAACAGGGGTTGGACTCCACTGGAACCTCTGAAAAGCTGCTTCCTGGAAATGTCCTTCTGAAGACGGGGACGAGGGGCATTTACCTGTCAGCTGCCCGCTGCACTGGTGCGCTGCAGGGTGCACCCAGCCTCGGGCAGGCAGACCCTCAGCTCCAGAAACCCTCCAGGTAGATCCTGCAATGTTCACAGAACTGTCCACTGCAGCTGCGCCTGAGCTCGGGCACGAGGAGGTGGCCAAATACATCTGCACACTGTGTCCTCTGTCCCTCTACTCCTTCCCGCGTCACCTGCAACATCAGGCAGCTTCCTCCCCAGTGGTGGCAACAGCGCCTCTCTTTCCCAGCTGTTCCAGGGAAAGTCTCAGGATTGCATCTCATTGGATGGTGAGGGTCACATGCTCATCCCTGAGCCAATCACTGCTTCAGTTGCCCTGGGGTTGAGCCTTGGACTAGCGGTGATCTTCCTAGGGAGAGCCTGGGACATTGAAGAAGACATGGCTGCTGGCCAGAAAACAGACAACCAGGTATCTGTCAAGTCTACATGAGTGGAGACTCCTATGACTAGGTTATAAGATCAATTTAGTAGGTGCTAACCAGCATTTTTAAAATAAGTGTTACGCAGTAGTAATCAAACGTTAACTCCATCAGAATCACCTGATAGACCTTTTCAAACATAGAGTCTGAGGCCCTGGCCCAGAATTTCTGATTGAACAGATCCGGGCAGGGCTCAAGAATTTGCATCTCTAGCAGGTTCTCAGGCGATACTGATGCTGCTGGTCCAGGGACCACACTTTGAGAATTACTGCACTAGAAAACATACGCTGTAGGTAAGATGGCTGTTTTGTTCCATAAGCCGGGCGTGGTGGCACGTGCTTGTAATCCCAGTACTCGGGAGGCTGAGACAGGAGGATCGCAGGTTCATGGCCAGCCTCAGCTACTTAGTGAGGCCCTCCGCCGCTTAGTGAGACCCTGTTTCAAAATAAAGAATAAGTTTTATTCCGTAAAACTTTTGTTTTAGTTACACATGTATGAATATTGGGAAGCCACATGAAGGGTGTTTCTTTTTTATTATTATTTTTGTTTCTTTCAGTACTGGGAATCAAACCCACAGCCTCATGCATGCTAGGTAAGGACATCACCTCTAAGCTACATTTCCAGTGTTTTTATTTATTCATTCATTTCTTTATATTTTGAAGCAAGGTTGCCCCAGGCCAGCCTCGAACTTGCAATCCTCCTGCCTTACCCTCCCAGGTTGCTGGGATTACAGGTGTGTGCCACCCTGCCTGTGAAAGACATCCCCATTGAAATCACCCTAGTACATTGAGCAATTTTCCCAAAGTCACTGAGCTACAAGACAAAGGAGCAGGGATCTGAGGCAGGTGTGTGCCTTTGACCATGAGGCGACGCTGATCATGCACGGGCTAACCCACCCCAAGCAGCTCACTGCAGGATTTGAGTTAGCGGTTGAGCTGGGTTTGCCACATGGAGAAGTCAGGATGCAAAACAGTTGTTGAAGGAAATCAACTCCAAAATAGAGCCGGGTGTGGTGACACACACCTGTCATCCCAGTACTTGGGAGGCTGAGACAAGAGGATCGCAGGTTCGCAGCCAGCCTCAGCAACTTAGCAAGATCTTGTTTCAAAACAAAAAGAAAATAGGGCTGGGGTATGTGTGTGTGTGTGTGTGTGTGTTTGTGTGTGTTGTATGTAGTGCTGGGGATTGAACCCAGAGGCATCCTACCTCTGAGCTACACCCCAAGCCCTTTTTTATTCTTTTTTCTGAAACAGGGTCTTGTTAAATTGCTGAGGCTGGCCTCAAATCTGCAATCCTCCTGTCTCAAACTCCCAAATCCTGGGATTACAGGCATGCACCACCACGCCCAGTCCCAGACCATTCTTAGCTCAACGCTTCCAACAGGTTTCTACCCATGGAATATTTTCCAGTTTATGATAGTGTGGCAAATACAGCTTTCAATTTTCAGCTTCAAAGTTGATCCACTTAGAAAGTGCTTGCTTGATGCTGTGCAGCTACTAATAAAGCCCAGTGGTACCTCCAGCCAACAAAATCGCCGCCTCTGGTTGAGCAGGAATGGGGCACACTAGACTGTATGTCAGGCCTCATTTTTTACTGGCTCTGTCACTGAACTTCACCTCCCTGACTTATTCCCAAACTGCAGACGCCTCTGTTCCTAATTTTCCCCATAAAACAGTGACTCATAAACGAGAACAGATTTCTCTTGCTTGCAGAAAAGGTAAATTGCTGGCAGAAATAAATTTGCAGATGCTAGAATTTCACAGAAGGGAGCTCATTGGTGGAGAGGCTTTGATATCTGGCCTCCTCCCCCTCCCCCCACCCAGCTCTACCCTGCAAAGCTGGGGGCTTGCTGAACCCCAGAATAGGCCTGGTGGGAGGTGGGCTCCGCCTTTGAGAATGGCTCCCTGTTATTCTGTGGGTTTGTCCTAGTTCCTGGGCCTGGGATTGAGCCGGGGGCCCCTAGGGTGGAGGACTCTGGGATCCCAGGCGGAGCCGGCCCCGCCCAGTACACTGACCTGGATTTCTGTGGGTTACTCTCAGCCTGTGGACCTGTCACTGGGTAAGGTGAACACCCAGGGG
Organism: Glis glis; assembly: GCA_004027185.1. NCBI lineage: Eukaryota > Metazoa > Chordata > Mammalia > Rodentia > Gliridae > Glis > Glis glis. The sequence continues at coordinate 21,444 of PVJS01016773.1, forward strand.
ACCTGCCCAGGGCCTGCAGAAGGTGGTTCCTGCCTCCAGCAGATCGCAGGACCCAGGCCAGGCAGAGATGGGCTCAGATGCCAGAGCACCCTCCTTCTAAGAGTGGGGGCCTGGGGTGGGGTCCAGAAACCTCGAACACAGAACCCACTCAAAGGGGGAAAAGGGTGCAAACTGTCATCTATGTGTGTGTTACTGGGGATTGAACCCCGGGGGGTTCTACCTGTAAGCTACACCCCCAGCCCTTTTTTTAATTATTTTTTTATTTTGAAACAGGGTCTTGCTAAGTTACCATGCACAGGCCTGGAACCTGTGATCCTCCTGACTCAGCCTCCCAAATACTAGGCTTACAGGCCTGCGCCACTGCCCCTGACTCGAACTGCTGCCTCCCAGGCAGCTGCTATGCACTCTCACTATGCTAGGCCTCCCCCACACATCATCCCCAGTCCTCACAAAGGTCTCACAAGTTATTGTACCCATTTTGCAGATGAGGAAACTGAGGCACTGAGAGAGGAAGTCACTCTCCAGTGTGCACACTGCCCTCTAGTGACATATCACAGATTCAAACACATCCTGGAACTAGTCCCCTTCCTTCAAGCCTCCCCACACACACCCACCATTTCTCCCAGCCCACCCCCCTCATCTCCATCCCCCACACTGCTTCACTCCTGCCGGGGTTGCCTGGAGTCCTGACTCCTCCCGCACTGCTCTGTTCACACTGAGCACAGAGCTTCCGAGGGGAAAACACTTTTCCAAAGAAAGCACATTGAAAGGAGCCAGGAGTGGGGGTGGGGAGACGCTGGGCCCCACTTGAAAAGCTCAGGCTCCCAAGAGTGGGGAAGGCCGCTGAGACCCAGGCAGATGGGGACTGGGGGCCTCCTGCAATCTCAGCAAGACACCAAGGACCAGATTCACCGTAGACCACCGCACACCCTTAGTAACTACAACTTTCAGCCAGGCGTGGTGGTGCACACTTGTAATCCCAGTACTTGGGAGGCTGAGACGGGAGGATCGCAGGTTTGATGCCAGTCTCAGCTACTTAGCAAGACCCTGTTTCCAAATAAGAAATAAAATCGCCCTGGAGGTATAACTTGGAGATAGAATGCCTCTAGGTTCAATCCCCAGTACCAATAAATAAATAAATAAATAAATAAATAAATAAATAAAACTCTTTATATCTCTACACCTCCCTCCCATGCCTAAAATCTTCCCTGATAATAATGTGTTAATTTAATCTTCTAATTACTGTTAAAGCCCAGGTTTGGGTGGGGGTGTAGCTCAGTGGTAGAGCACTTGCCTAGCACGCAGAAGGCCTGGGTTCCATCCCCAGTACCACACCCACGGCACACACACACAAAAGCGAAAGTGTACATTCCCCAACCCGCTGCCCTCCCAGAAGGGGTTAATCATTTACACTCTAGTGTGAACAAGTCCCTGACCCTTCCTGAGAGAGGATGTGACTAGGAGAAGTTAGCCCCAGGGAGGACGCGGGCTTTCTCGACATCCGGGCTTCTCCGGCAGCCCGAGGGACTCCCAGCTTCATTATCTCCAAACACTCCAGGGCTGAGAGGTGCCAGATGTGGCCAACGGCTGCCCTGGAGTAAGTCAGCTGCCTTCCCACACTGATCCCTAGCCTGGCGAAGGCCGGACTGAGGTCCCCAAGGCAGCAGATGGCGAGCCAACTTCTACGTTGCCATGGCAGCCCTGGACCAGGGGCGAGGAGACGGTGCCGGGTGTGCACAGACACTCAGGCCTAGTCTACACGAGGTGGGGCGCATCGTCCAGATGTTAGCGTTCTCACCCAACCCCATCTGGTGCTCCACCCTGGAGCTGCCCTGCCAGGGCCTGGATGCAGACAGACCTGGACTCCAGGCCGCTCCCTCCTCATCCCTGTGAAGCCCGGTGCAGCTACAGGGCTGCTGGGAGCCCGCGCCCCTGCACAGAGGCTCAGGGCCTACTCTGGGTAGGATGCTCAAAGACAGCAGAGGGCCTGAGCCAACAGACCTTTGGGGGCCACAGGTCAAAGGGCAGGTTGTTCGAGAGTGGCCCCCAGGACCTGCCATGCCTGTCTCCACCAGGGGGAGATGCAGGGCCTAGGTCACTGAGTGCCACCAGGGCTCAGTGCAGGACCAACCCCAGGCCACCCAGATCCACCCACCCATGCTCACTACAGGCAGTTGTGACAGCTGGTGCCCTAGAACCAGGATTCAGGCCAAGCTCGTGGCACCGGGAAGAACAAGCTGCACTGCTGAACCTTGAAAGTGCTCCCCCAGTCCCTGCCAGAGCCAAGACTGACCACTGTGCGCATTCACACTGCGTGCACACACTCGGAGTTCACACTCGGGCACAGTGTGATCCAGGAAGCTTTCGGGTATGAGCACATCATGCACCTGCTCCGAGGACTCCCTCGCCCATCAGCGCACACAGGCATGCACACACGCACACCAGGCACAAGGTGTGCAAGCACCACATGCCTAGGAGGCCCACACGCCGGGCAGGGAAAGCGTGGAGTGAGACCTGCGAACACACCACACCCCTCGGCGCAGCGGCCACAGGGCGTGTGCAGAATTAACTCAGTGTGTGTGCAAACGATGCCTATCCTGTGCAGCAGCAGCAGAAGTTCACACTGCGCTTGCACACGCATGCGTGCACTTGTACACAGCAGCACACACGGAGTGTCCTTCACCTGCAGGGCTGCCCAGGGAAGGGGCAGGAGGAGTTCGCAGGGAAACCCCTCCCCTCCCCCCTGCAGGTGAGCTCACACAGAGGATGACACACAGGGGCAAGCTGGGGCCTGGGGACTCCCTGACTCAACATCTACGTGGCCTCCACAGACGGTGAGGTCAGGGTGACTCCCTGACAGGGTCCAGGAGGGAGTGTCTGGGTCACGGCCAGGCCCAGCAGCCTGTAATCACCTGGGAAGAGGTGGGGCTGGAGGACAGCCCCAGGGAGGCTCCCAAGCCAGCAAGCCAGCGAGCCAGCGGAAGCCTGGGGTGGGACAGGCGCTAACCTGCCTGATCATTGCCTCCCCGCAGTTATACGCGGGGGAGACCCCCTGTGGGGGTCAGGAGGCCCGGGGTCCCAGCCATGCCCTGCCTCACCCAACCCAGCATCCTGGGCGAGGCCCTGCCCATCCTGAACCTCAGTTTCCCCAAGGATATCCAGGGGGAATAGCCTTGGTCCTGCTGCCCTCCGACCTCAAATTGAGGTGTGGGTCACGTGGGTCCCTTGTCCCCTAAACCTCTGACCCCACTAGTTGATCAGGGGGTGGCTTCCTATCTCCCGGGGATTTCTCCAGCACCAGCACGGGATAGCTGCATGGAAATGATCAGTAAACGGTGTTCATCTCCCAGGGACAGCCTGCTCAGGGCAGCGGGGAGGGTCCCGTGCGGTCTGCTCTTTTGAGCCACCGAGTGCAGAACACACGCACCTTCCAGGGGTGCAGCAATTCTAGCATCACAAGGAAGCACCAAGCTAGATGTTGGAATGTGGAGGCTCCAGTCAATGACTCTCTGTGACCCTGGCCAAGTCCCACTTTGAGCCTTGGCTTCCCCCATTTTTTTTTTTTTTGCGGTACCGGCGATTGAATGCAGGGGCGTTCTACCTCCGCGCTACACCCCCGGCCCTATTTTTTATACTTTATTTTGAAACCGGGTCTCACAAAGTTGCGGAAGGCCTCACTAGGTAGAGAGAGAGAGAGAGAGAGAGAGCTGAGGCTGGCCGTGAACCCGGATCCTCCGGTCTCCGCCTCCCAAAGTACTGGGATTACAAGCGTGCACCACCACGCCCGGCCGGCTTCCCCCATTTTTAATAGGAAAATGTTGACGTAGAACTGGTCCCCAACAGACCTGCCATCCTGAGATTCCAGCTCCCCAGAAGCAGCAGGTGGTCTGAGCTGCAGCAAGGGAGACTCTACTGGGGCGGGGGATCCTCCCCCAACTGAGACTTCCCCTGCATCCCTGGGCGGACGCTGAGCCAAACCCTCTGCACCCCGATCTCATGGGTGAGGAATGAGCCAGGAGGATTCCCAATGTTCAGACAGGACGTGGCAGCTTAGAAAGGACCCAAGGTCACTCCCTCAGTGAGTGGCAGGACCCGGATGCAGGTCCCCGCTTATCTGAACTTGAACCCATGAAAACGATGCTATAGGTATAGCTTTTCAAAGTACTTTACCACGCTTGTAATCCCAGTACTTGGGAGGCTGAGACAGGAGGATCCAGGTTCGCAGCCAGCCTAAGCTACTTAATGAGGCCCTCCACAACTTAGTGAGACCCTGTTGCAAAATTAAAAAAATAGGGCTGAGAGTGTAGCTCAGAGGTAAAAGCCCCTGGGTTCCATCCCCAGTACCAAAAAAAAGTACTTTACCTGTATGAATGTAATGCACAGAACCACCCCAAAGTGGGATCTATGATAATCTAAAACTTAGAGAAAACAGAGACCTTCCTGTCAAGTAACTTGCCCAAAGTCACACAGCTAAAGCATGGAAAAGCTGGGGTCATGGCATTCTCTACTCAGAATCTAACCTCTTAGCCATCACAATAAACCCATCCTGCCTGCCTCCCCCAAGAGAGCAACAGAAGGTCCCTAGCAGAGGTCACACTTATCAAAGCCACACTTATTTCTACTGCTCATGTTCATCGGTTATTTATTGACTTCAATAATGCTGCAGAGCAAACACCTATGAAACCTCTACAGCGCACAGCAACAAGCCGTCTCCCTCCCCAGGCTTCAGGTGGGTCTGCGGATCGGGACCCGCCCTGGCTGAGTTCAGCTTGTCTTGCTGACAGCTGGTGGGTGGGTTGGGGGCTGGATGGTCTAGAGCGGCCTCGCTGGGATGTCTAACAATCGGCTGGCTGTCAGCTGAGATGACTGAAAAGACTGGACCGCATCTGTCATCCTCCTGCAGGCTAGCCCAGAACTGCTTGCATGACAGGGACAAGGGTCCTTGAGAGAGGGGGAGGGGGAGACAGGGAGGGAGAGAGGAAGCTGAGGTCCTGGAGGCCTAAGCTGGGAGCTAGCACACTGCCACCTCCTCCATTTGGAGCCAGAGCGAATTAGCAGGACAGCCAGAGTCAGGGGCTGGGGAACACACTCCACTTCCTGAAGGGAGAAACTGCAAAGTCATTTGGTAAATGGTGCGATTACCGAGAAAAGGAAAGAACGGGGCACATTTTTGCAATCAATCTACCACACCATGTCTCTTTTCCATTTTCATTTTTACACATCCTCTTATCCTATCAGAGTCATAGTAAATCAGAGCCAGGATTCAGAGATTTAGAAATCAGATCATCCCCAGCCCGGCACGATGGAGCATGCCTGTAATCCCGGTACTTAGGAGGCTGAGACAGGAGGATCGCAGGTTCGAGGCCAGCCTCGGCAACTTAGCAAGACTCTCAGAAACTTAGTGAAACCCTGTTTCAAAGCAAAAAATAAAAAGGACTGGGGGTGTAGCTCAGAGGTAGAACAGCCCTGGGTTCAATCCCCAGTACCTAAAAAAAGAAAAAAAAAAAGGAAAGAAACCAGCTTGTCCCTAGTCACCCACCCTGCAGATAGGGAGAGTAGCATGCGGGGCCCTGGCCCGGCTCTTCCTCTGGCTCAGGAAGCAGTGCAGACCAGCAGCCTGCCTCTGCCCCCTCCCTGCTGGCACGCTCGCTGCCACCCCGCTGTGCTGGCGCTTGGCCCTGAATGCCAGGGAGATTGTGCTCCTCTCGCCCCCACCCCTCCCGCTCTCCAGACTGAACGCTCCGCTCCGTATCTGTATCGTGTGAGTCCCGCCAAGCCCTGACATTTGTGCGTTTGTCTTCCACGCCCAGTGTGCCTCCGCACTTGGTTCCAGCCCCACAGTCGCCGCCATGAAGGGAGGGGAGAAAGCAATAATAGCAATCCCCTTGCCACCTACCGAGCAGGTGCGCAGGGGCGGTGGCTCTGGGTGCTGCACTTGGTAACTCCTCAGTGCCCACACCCACCTCCCTCGGCGCGCATCCACCCAAGGAACTATTGTTAGCCCAAATCACAGAAGGGGACAGCAAGTTCAGAGACAAAGGTCACGTAACTGACAAATATCAGGACACAGGCGCAGGTCTGTCTCGCTCCAGCAGCCAATGCCCCGGGAGGTGCCGCGGGGTCGCCTTTATTTTTCCCTCCCCAGCCTTCTGACCTGGAAAGGGGCTGGAGCTAGAGCTGCCTGTGAGCGCACCAGGAGTCTGGGCAGAAGGGAGACAGAAGACGTAGAAGAGAGCAAACGCTCGGTTTGTGGAGCTTAGCTGCTCAGGTTCAAATCCTGGCTCTGCCACTGGCTGGCTGTATGACTTTGGGTGATATATTTAACCTCTCTGCACCTCAGCTTGCCAATTTATAAAATGGGCTGGATAATAATAATAATAATAATAATAATAATAATACCCGCCCTCCTGGACTTGTTGCGAAGGTTAAATGAGTCCATGACTACGAGCCAATTCCTGGTACATAATACATGCTCAATAAACATTGGCTACGGTTTTCATTATCTGGCCCTTTGGCTCCCAGAACACCAGAAAGCAGACAAGTCCGTGCTCAGGGTGCCCTGCGAGACGCGAATCCCTCTCTGACAGGGCCGAGTGGGAGCCGGGCAGCTGCCTAGGGGTCTTTTAGAATGTTAGAGGCTGTGAGCAATGGAAGAGCACGGTGCCCCCACCCCCGCCACCCTGCACTGTGTAAGTCTGAATAAAGACAATAGGAAAACATAAAAGGAGCGTGAGGGAGTTCAACAGCGCTCGTTTGGGGGGAGGACGACACGTCCGTGCTTTGTCTCGAATGTCATTCGGGTTTATTTTGGTGCCTGCTTCTGCCTGGCACCTTGGGCGCGGAGCGGCCTGACTGGGCCGGACCCTCTGCTGGGCTGACAGGTGGCCTGAGGAGTCTGTGGGTCCTGCAGTAGGACCTGGGGGTTTCCAAAGGTGACAAGCTGCTCCCCTCTCATCAGCACCCCATACTTTGGTGAGGATTCCAGGAGAAAACCCCCACCCAGGAGACTAAAAAAACCTCAAGCAACAATTTGGCAGCTGTGGTTGCCCGGGAGACCATGGGGGATGCCTGCGCCCGCCTCCGCCCCAGGGGGGCATTTTGCTGGTGTCATCATGGGGGCGAGGGGCCAGGCCTGGAAACAGGAGCCCGAAGATCACATTCCCCCATTGTCCCTTGTCCTCGGAGCAGAGGGCATGGGCCAGACAATGGGCCGATGGACAATAGGGAACAGCAGATGGTCCCCCCACCCTCCCACCCAGCTGGTACCGCGGGGCTTGCCAGGCCCGCGGAGAGGCGGAGAGGGACCCAGGCTCAGCTGGCGGCAGACCCAGCCTTGCACCTGCCCCCGCTGGGTTTTTGGAAAGAGGCTCAGATGGGAAGTAAGACCCCTGAGTGATGGGAAATCAAAGGAGAAGGATAACAAGTAACATTTACTTGTGTCTGAAATCAATCTGCTTTCTATAAAAATCCAACCCCTCTACGCCCGCCAGCGCCAGGCCCAGGCCCACCCCGAGCGAGGCTTCCGGGCTGCGCCCTCCCTGGACTCCCAACCAGAGGCCTTGGGACCCTTCTTTCTGGATCTGAAATGCAGCAAGTCCCTGCTGACCTCTGCGCCTTCACACATGCTGTTCACACACGAGCAACACCCTCCAGCTCCCCACAGGGCCAGCTCCTGCCACCTCTCAGACTCCACCTTAAGTGCCACCTCTTCCCGGAGACTGTGACCTCCCTGTCTGAAGCAGAGGGCAATATGGCTGCTTCAAATAGTGCTGTTGCCAGTTATAATTATTGATTTTATTTGTAATCTTTCTCCCCACTGTCAGAAGCCTGCATGAGCACAGGGGCTGTTTATCTTATTCGCCCTGTCTCACCTGCGCCTGGGAGGGTGGTGCACCCCAAACTCCAAGAGACAGGAGGTCCTGTGCTCCAACTCTTCCAGACCCCACCTTCTGTACCTCTTCATCAGACTGTTCATTTGTACTCTGTATCATAGCTGTTTTGTTTTATTTTGTTTTGCATTGTTTGTGGTACTGCGGTTTGAACCCAGGGGCATTCTACCTCCAAACTATACCCCAAGTCCTGTTTTATTTTTTATTTTGAAATAGGTTCTCACTAAATTGCTAAGGGTCTCATCAAATTGCTGAGGCTGGCCTCAAACCTGTGATCCTCCTTTCTCAGTCTCCCAAGTACTGGGATTACAGACATGCATCATCATGCCTGGCTTATCATATCTTTCCTAATAAACCAGGAATAACCAGTAAAGTGTCGCCCTGGGTCCTGTGAACCTGAGGAGGGGTGGGAACCAAGTAAGACAGAAGTGAGGGGACCTAGGGCCACACTACCTGCCACTGGGGCAGTCAGTAGGGTCGGTGCTAACTCCTGGTAGTTAGTGTCACCGTTGAACTCGACTGTAGGACACTCGATGTCCACAGGGAATTGGAGGATTGCTGGGTGTGGTGATGGTTTGTATCTAGAATGTTCCCCAAAGCTCATATGTTGAACGTTTCGCCCCCATGCAGCAACGTCCAGAGGTGGGGCTTTGGGGGAGCAACTGGATCATGAGGACTCAGTTCATGGTGGATCTGTCCTGTGATAGCCGCAAGCACTTCTGGGAGGTGTGGAAACTGGAGGAGGTGGGCGTGGTTGGAGGAAGGAGGTCACTGGGGGCCTGCCCTTGGGGGCTACATCTTGACCATGGCCTCTTTCTCTTTTCTCTCCTCTCCTCTCCTCTCCTCTCCTCTCCTCTCCTCTTCTCTCTCTCTCTCTCTCTCTCTCTCTCTCTCTCTCTTTCTCTCTCTTCTCTCTCTCTCTTCTCTCTCTCTCCTCTCTCTCTTCTCCCTTCTCTCTCTTCTCCCTTCTCTCTCTTCTCTCTCTCTCTTCTCTCTCTCTCTCTCTTCTCTCTCTCTCTCTTCTCTCTCTCTTCTCTCTCTCTCTCTCTCTCTCTCTCTCTCTCTCTCTCCTTCCTGGCTGTCATGAGCTGAGCAGCTGTCCTCCACAACACCCTTCTGCCATAACATTCTGCCTCATCTCAGGCCCAGACCAACTGAGCCGGCCCACCATGGACTGAGACCTCTGAAACCGTGAGCTGAAATAAGCCTTTCCTCCTTGAAGTTGTTTGTGCCGAGTATTTTGATCACAGCCATAAAAAGCTGACTAACACAGGGGGCAAACGTTTGCTGTCGTGCATTTGGTGTCAAAAGTGCTGTGAGTGAAAAACCTATCCTAATCGTAGAGAAACCATTTTCATGTCACCGCAATTGCGGTCACGGTGATGTTTTCAAACTCCTCAGATGGTACACTTGAAATTGATGAATCCTAGCCAGGCGTAGTAGTGCATGCTTGTAATCCCAGTATTTGGGAGGCTGAGATAGGAGGATAGCAGGTTCAAGGTCAGCCTCAGCAACTTAGTGAGGTCTTGTTTCAAAATTTAAAAAAATAAATAAAGTAAAATAGGACATGACGTGTAGTTCAGAGGTAGAATGTCCCTGGGTTCAATACCCAGTACAGAAAGAAAGAAAGAAAGAAAGAAAGAAAGAAAGAAAGAAGATGAAGAAGAAGAAGAAGAAGAAGAAGAAGAAGAAGAAGAAGAAGAAGGAAGAAGAAGAAGAAGAAGAAGAAGAAGAAGAAGAAGAAGAAGAAGAAAAAGAAAGAAAAAGAGAGGGAGGGAGGGAGGGAGGGAGGGAGGGAGGGAAGGAAGGAAGGAAGGAAGGAAGGAAGGAAGGAAGGAAAGAGGGAGGGAGGAATGAATCTTCTAATATTTAAATTATACCTCAATAAAGTGACCCCAAAGGGGAGGGGAATGAGTCCAGGGTTTCAATCCCAGCTCTGCCACCATCCCCCGGGGCAAGCCAGCCCCCTCTATCTAGGGGCCGAGTGTGGGCCTCAAGGACACCAGGCCGTCACTCACTGCGAGAGAAGCCCAGCTGGGAGCATTGCCACCCCGCCGGCCCCTCACCCTGTCTGCGCCTGGCCCTGGCTCCAGCAGCCTCTCCACAGGCCTGGCCCTGGGTGGGGTCTAGGGCTCCGCTGTCCTGCTCTCTTGGTCTCCTCCCTCCAGTGCCCCAGCTTAGCTCTGAGGCAGAGCCAAACACTGCACAGAACCATGGTGGGGAGGGGGAGCCCCACTGGGCCTGGAAGAGCCTCCTCGGGACCTCCAGACACCTCTCACGGCCACCAGGTCAGAACACCCCTACCCAGAGGTGTACCAACAGAGAGGACAGCTCCAGGCCCAGAGGACAGGAGAGTCCCTAACACAGAGGCCTCCAGATCCGCACCCACACCTCCCTGCCTCCACACCTGAGCAGCTCTCTCCCCTGCAAGAAGGCAAGAAGGGGCGGGGCCCAGGCTGCTGGCTCCGCCCCTAGCATTGGCTGGGCCAGGGACTGCCAACAAAAGGAGCATCCTCTCCTTCCCTACTCTGATTCCAACCCCCTCTGCGCGGGTCCTCACGTGTACAGGTACAAGTCGAAGCCCCAGGGCAGGTCTCCTGGGCCTGTGGATGCATGCGCTGGAAGTGTGGTTCAGCTGCAGGAGGATGACCCAGGAAAGAGGCCCATGAGCCCTGGAAGCAAGATCAGGGCCATTTAAGCAGAAAATTTGGGGGCCCAAATCCCCAAGTATAGTCTGGAAGAGAAGGCATGGTTTCTGGGTGGCCCCGCCCCCTTTCTAGCTCTATGACCTTAGGCAAATCATTTTCCTCATTTAGCCACCATTTCTTAACCTGTAAAAAGAACATGGACATAATACCTTCTTGCCTTGTTTAGGCATTGGAAGGATGGATTGAAAACAACAAAATATGAAAGGTCTTTTTTTGGTATTGGGGCTTGAACCTAGGGTAATTCAACCTCTGAGCTACCCCCAGCACCCCCTTTTTTAAAATTTTGAAACAGGGTCTCTCTAAGTTGCTGAGGCTGGTCTTGAACTGTATTTCTCCTGTCTCAGCCTCTGAGGTACTGGGGTTGCAGGCATGTGTCACCACGCCTGGCTTGAAAGGTCTTTTTCATTTAAAACTTTGCAGAAGCCAGAGTGATGGCACACACCTGAAATCCCAGCTATATAGGAGGCCGAGGCAGGAGGATCACAAGTTTGAAGCCAGCCAGGGAAACTTAGCAAGATTCTATCAAGAAGAAAGAGAGGAAGGAAGGAAGGAAGGCAGGAAGGAAGGAAGGAGGGAAGGAAGGGAGGGAGGAGGAGAAGGGAGGGGGAGGGAGGGAGGGAAGCGTTGCAGAAATCATAGTTATTGGTAATGCAAGGAACCAGACCTCCGTGTAGGGTACGGTGCTATACAACTGCAGCCAGAGGAAATCTCCGGCTCCACATGTTAAACACATGGAAGCTGCCAGGTGCCCCGCTGAGCCTCACACCCACCACTCTAGGAGGAGCACCCAGAGCCGTCCACACCCGGGCCCAGGAGGCTCCACTTTGTCTGGGCCTCTCAGATCTTTCCTTGAGACCTTCTTTTGAGTTGCTCCTAATTCTCAGAGCTTTGTAATTTGCTAGCCTCTGGCTAACTCGCCCCAGAGAACATCAGTGGCGTCTACCTCCAGTACACAGCCATTTCTCTTCCCCGGCTTCACATCTCCCGACAGCAGCTCCCTCCAGGCCCCCTCTCCCGCCACCATCAGTGCAGACCAAAAGCACATCCCCGCCTAGGAGTGCTCTTCAAGAACTAGGCTCACTCATACCTTCAAAAAATTATTTGGGGCCAGGCGTGGTGGCGCACGTTTGTAATCCCAGTACTTGGGAGGCTGAGACAGGAGGATCCAGGTTCGCGGCCAGCCTCAGATACTTAGTGAGGCCCTCCACAACTTAGTGAGACCTTGTTTCAAAATAAAAAAAAAGAGGGCTGGGGGTGTAGCTCGGAGGTAGAATGCCCCTGGGTTCCATCCCCGATACCGAAAAAAAATTATTTGGGTATCTGGGCATGGTGGCGCATGCCAGTAATCCCAGTACTTGGGAGACTGAACTCAGAGGTAAAATTTCCCTGGTTCAATCCCCAGTACCCCCCCAAAAAAAATTTGGCTTACCAGTTGCCCTGGCCTGGAATACTCCCTCCTATGCCTCCACGAGTCCTATGCACACACCCAGTCCAGTGAGCAGAAGCAGTATAAGGGTGACTCTCAGCTCACTCTTAATAACTGTGCACCTTGGCGGGTTGCTTCACCTCTGTTCCTTCATCTGTAAAATGGGGCTGATAATAGTACCTACCATATAGAACGAATCCAATTAGCATGTGCAAAGTGCTTAGAATAGTGCCTGGGCCACAGGCAATAAAAGTTTGTTCTTCCATCCCACAAGGTTCAAGTCAAGAAGTCTTCCCTGGCCAGCTGAATGCTCCCTCTGAGCTACTGCAGTTCTTGTATGGGTATTGACTTTTTTCTAACTTCATTCTGCAAGCATTCATTGGATTCCCAGAGATAAATGAAGGAGGGTGCTGGCCCCAAGGATTTCCAGCCTAGCGGGGAGGACAAGAAAACAGATCATCAGAACCTGGGGTAAAATGTGCAGAGAAGGAAAGAGCAAGGTGGCTGGAGATGCCCGGGGACTGGCGGGGCTTGGTCAGGAAAGCTCCCTGGTCAGCACTGTGCTTGGAACAAAGTGGGCACTGGGTAAGGAGAACCACTCGGGGTCCATTCTGTTTGGCTGCAGCTGTGCTACTCTCTGGGGTTTTGAAGGAATGGATGGATGGTTGCATGGATACATGGATGATGGATATCAGTGGTGGTGTGAATGGATGATTGTATAGATAGATAGTTCGGTGGATAGTTGACAGATGGATGGATGGTTGGATGGATGGATGGATGGATGGTTGGATGGATGGATGGATGGATGGTTGGATGGATGGATGGATGGATGGATGGATGGTTGGATGGATGGATGGATGGATGGATGGATGGATGGATGGTTGGATGGATGGATGGATGGATGGACGGACGGACGGATGGATGGATGTTAGGTTGGGTGGACATCTGCTTTAATGGATGTTTGGCTTATTGCTGGATAGATGGTTGAATAGATGGATGGTTGTTGGATGGATGGATAGGTGGATGGATGGAGATACTGAGATATGGAATACATGGTCCCTGACCTCACTGAGCCCACAGGTGAATGGAGAACGATGACACAGAAACAGGTTACTACAACACAAGGAGGCAGAGAATCCAGCTGGGGGAGGGCAGAAGGTAGGGGCCAGCAGGAGTTAGCCTTTCAAAAAAGGAGAGATAATTAAGGTATTTCCTGCCCTCAAGAAGCTCGCAATCTAATTGAATAATTAGCCACTTTGGATTCTTTTTGTAACTGAGCCAGGTATAAATTTGTAAGTGGAGCCATTAAGTAAACAAGGTGTTCTTTAAAAGGCAGGGAGCTCAGAGCATAATAACTCCTGATTCAAAACATCATTTTCTCCTTGGAACAACCTCGGAGTTAATTCCCCAAATTTGCCAGAACACACACATTTCTTTGTCCCTGCTGCTCAGCCTCACCTCCTGCCTGGGCTGCCTGTGCTACCATCATAGGAAAATAAATGTACGATGGTCTCCACCATACACGCCCACAGCTGGCGTGTTACGAGGTGAACCGGCCCCATCATCTGTTAAAGCTCCGTCCCCTGCCCTGAGCAGGAAATCAGAGGCAGGGGACCACATGTCCATAAGTCTCTGCAGCACTGACCTCCTCATTAGTGGTTTAGGTTTTCATCTTAAGTGGGAAATATTTAGGGCATGAAATTTGAAAAGCACCCAACCAAGAGTAATTGAATGAAGCCCAGACGAAGCTCTGGCCCCAGCTCTGCCACTGGCCATCGTACAACCTGGAGTGGAGAGGGCTTTCTGGACCCCAGTTCCTTATTAGTCAAGCAAATCGATAGGATGATGATGATGATGATGATGATGATGATGGTAATGTGTGTGTGTGTGTTAGTTAACTGAGGATTGGACCCAGGGTGGGTGTTCTACCTCTGAGCTAAACCCCCAGCCCTTTTATGTTTAATTTTGAAACAGAATCTCACTAAGTTACCCAGGCTGGCCTCGAACTTAAATCCTCCTGCCTCAGCCTCCCAAGTACTGGAATTACAGACATGAGCCACCATGCCCAGTTTAGGACAATGATTTCTAAGCTCTCTCTCAATCCTGATATTCAGCATTATGTATATTTTTATTGGTAGGTTAAAAATGGGAAGCTCTCATGAGTTTTCCTGACTGAATGGCCGGAGGCAAGTCTCCTCCACTCTCTGTGCCTCTGTTTATCATCTGACACAGGAAGATGGTCCTGCTGGCCTCGTGCACTGTGGTGGGACCAAGTGAGAAGATGCTTAACAGACCGTGAAGCTCTGAACCTGTGACTGAGGAGACGCCTCGCGGGCCACTCAGAGGGCGTGGGGAGGAAGACTCTAACATCCTGTGTGGCATCCGCAAGGATGTGAACTTCATCAGAGCATCTCTGGAAGGCCCTTAGAGGCCCACTACCCATCTTCAGGCAGGGAGCTGAGGCCCAGGGAAGCGCACGGAGCCCTCCTGAGTCCGTGGAAATATTGAGACCAGAGCCCAAGTCTCTGCTTGTCATAGCCTTGGCCTGGCCAGAACCTTTGTCCTCTGGGGCCTCTCAGGGGGCCTCCCAAGGCCTCAGATCTCAGGGGAAGGTGACGCCAGCGTACACATCTCTCTTCCCAGCAGTTTTCACAGCTGCACCATCCTCCCTGGTAACAGCAGCAATGGTGTCACATCGGCAGCTGGGGAGGGGGCGGCTGAGCAGGGTGTTGTTTTCCACCGAGATGCTGGCACGCCGAGAGGTGCAGGGACACTGCTGATGCTGCTACTAGCTTGGCTGCTGGCACAGTCTGGGGACACGGGGCCTAAGAGCAGTGGCAATAGCCCAGAGTCATCCTCTGCTGCCTTCCTGGGGCAAGAAGGGATGTTTACTACTTACTGCCCTTTGCTGACTGCCTGTCGCTGGCCAGGCTCCATGTGGTGGCTAAGAGCTGGGGTTCTGGGGACAGGTGTCCTGTGTTCAAATCCAACATCTGCCACTTCCTCCCTGGGTGGCCACAAGCAGGGATTTAATCTCTGTACTCCACAGTTTACATGTGTGTAAAATGGTTTCATCGCAATGTCCCCTAAAAGGGTTGTTAGGAGGATCCCGTGAGACAGGGCAGGCAAGGGCTGTCCTAGGTCGGATGCCTTCTGGGATGGACATGGGCACCAACAGGCTGGTCGGGGAGGGCTGCTGGGAAAGCACCTGTAAGAGGACGGAAAGCAGGGCTGCATGGAGAGCGATGTCATCAAACTGCTCTGCAGGGGCCAGAACCTGGAGCTCAGCGGCAGGATCTGCCTCCAATTCTCCTACCCTGAGGCCAGGGGGCGGCACCCAGGGAAGGGGTGTGACCTCGACTTAGGCTGAAGGCAACTCCAGAGAGACACTCTGAAGGCAGCTCTCCTGGAAACTGAGATGAGCGCTTCAGTCCTAAGTGGGAGAACTTGGCAGCACATGGCACAAGCCACTAAAAGGGCTTAGGACTCAGTACATATTAGCTGTTAATATCATCATCACCTCTACCACCACCACCATCACCACCACCATCATCACCATCATCACCATCACCACCATCACCACCATCACCACCATCACCACCATCATCATCACCACCATCACCATCACCACCATCACCACCATCATCATCACCATCATCACCATCACCACCATCACCACCATCATCATCACCATCA
>PVJS01016774.1:0-37053 GCA_004027185.1 Glis glis
AAAATAGGGCTGGGGGTGGAGCTTGGAGATAGAATATCCCTGGGTTCAATCCCCAGTACTGTAAAAAAAAAATTACTGGCTGGGCGTGGTGGCACACGTTTTTAATCCCAGTACTTTGGGAGGTGGAGACTAGAGGATCCGGGTTCGCGGCCAGCCTCAGCTCTCTCTCTCTCTCTCTCTCTCTCTCTCCCTGTCTCTCCCTGTCTCTCTCTCTACTTAGTGAGGCCTTCCACAACTTCGTGAGACCCGGTTTCAAAATAAAGTATAAAAAATAGGGCCGGGGGTGTAGCGCGGAGGTAGAACGCCCCTGGGTTCAATCCCCGGTACCGCAAAAAAAAAAAAAAAATTACTAAGGGCAACATGTTCTAGATTTTACAATATAAATCAAGTGAGGCTCCAATAACTTGGGACCCCATGAGGCTGCTTCTGTACCCCAAAAAGCAAAAGACAGGAGTATCTCTCAATGCTTCAATGGAAGGCTCCAGTTAAGTACTCTCAGGCAGATGTGGGAGTCAGCCTATTTGCAAGGATCAAATTCAGGGCACATCCTCCAAGTAGTTGCCAAAATGAGGGAGAAAGGGATGGGCCAAAATAGTGATCAATAACTAATTTAGAGCCCATTGACTTAACAGCCATAAGCCCAAAAGATCTTTAGCCACGGAGACTTGGAACAGACTGGAAGCGGATGAGAACCTATTTCGTTTCCGTGGGGCATGTATCACCACATGCCTGCCTTATAAAAGCCCGTAACTGCTTAACTCCTAAAGGAACCATCAGATCCCCAAACCTGCACCTGCAGAAATGTGTTCTGAAGTTGTGCAACCCCAAGCAAGACATGGTCTCCAGTGACTGCTTCAGATGTGGCTGTGGAGGAAGACAAAGAAAGAACCTCCTTAAAGGCAAAGCCAAGAACCACAAAAGAAAATGGACGAGGGGTTCCACACAGCAGGACCAAGGCTTAGCGCAGAGCATCCTGCTCCGCCAGGACGAGGAGGTTGCGATCCCCTCTCAGCAGAATTTCATCGCTGTCATGGAGTAAGCGCTGCTTGTATTTCTCGCCCTTTCCTTTTCCAGATAAGAGCCTGTGCTGTGGTTGCTATTCTACCTTCTGTGTTGCATTTGGAAGGTGGGAGTGGAGGTCCTTGTCTGTATTATCTTAGAGGCTTTTAGGGAACAGGATTCATCCTCTAATCTAATGCAAAACACTGCTGCGTATCACATAGAAACCCTGGATTATAGATGGGAGGCATTTACCTGCATGGGACTCTGACGTTGGCCTGGGGCTGGGAGAAGTGGCCTCTATGTGGGAAGAAGAGTGTACACAGATACCTGGGAGGCCAGAGGGGCACAATGAAGCAGAAGCTGCTAACTTTTGGTCAAATTCCTTTCTTTGCTTCTTCCTGTTTATAACCGAAGCCCTAGAACTTTAGGTGGTCACAGTCACCAGACTAGAGATGACATTTCCCAGTCTATTTTTTGCTGGTAGGTGTGTCTTTGTGATTGAGAACTTGACAGCATAATATGACAAGTGATGTATAAATTCCCGTTCTTTCCCTCTTCCCTGTGGGCTGAAATGCAGACCTAGTAGAGGTGAGCCGCTTTTAAAGCTTGGACAAGAATATTTTAGGGAAAAAAAAATCACTCTTATGAGATGGTGGAATAAGAGAAGAGAGGTGAGTCTCTGGACAATTAGATGGAACAAGGTGGCTACTCACCTTGACCACCTGCCTATCTCTAGACTACTAAGTGAGAATCTTGTATCTTAATCGAGCCACTGTATTTGTGGGCCTCAGTTACTGCCATTTAGGCAGGACCCTACCTAACATAATAGCTCCTTATAATTTTAGGCTATTGAACTATAAGAATGTATTGCCTATTTAGGATATTAATTTTTTTAAAGGAGTAATCTTTGAAAAATGTCAGGATCCCAATAAAAATGTTTCTTTTTTGAGAGAACTAAACACTTATTTTGACAATTTCAAAGTTATTTGCAAAAGTATATACCCTTCCATTAGATTCCCACTTTCTCTCTAGCTTTTGCTCTATGTTTAGTATATATACATTTTTTGTTGTTAATCCATTTGAGAGTTATACTGTGACGCTTCATCCCTACATATGTCAACATGGAACACGGTCACTCTTCGAGAACACAATTGTAGCACTCAGGAAATTTAACACAGAAACTACAGCCTATGTTTATAATTTTCCAGATGTCCTAATAATGTCCGTAGTTTTTTTTTAATGTCAAGAATGACTTGTTGCTTTAAATATTAAGATTTCTTTTATTTTAATCAAGGACATTTCCTGCCCTTGCCCTCTTCTTTTATTCTTCCTTTTTTATATATTTTTATTAGTTCAGATAATTTATATACTTTTATTGGTTCAGATAAAATAGTTCAGATAGTTTAATTAATTCATTAATTTTTTATTATAAAAAATTATATACTTTTATTAGTTCAGATAAAAGATAATAACTTTTATTAATTCAGATAAAAGAGGAGAGAGACCAGTAGAATAGTGGAAGGGGCTTGGGGGAGGGAGGGAAAAATGGAGGACTGAGGAAGGAAACAGTTCAAATAATGCTATGTCCATATATATATATATATATATATATATATATATATACACACACACACAAAGGTATCACTACCAATCTAACATGTATGGGAGGAAGGAGGGGAGAGCAGGTGGGACACGGAAGGAGGTACACCAAGTGCTGTATGCATGCATGTGTGTGTCACTTTGAACCTATGACTTTTAAAAAAAAAAGTTCCTTTTTAAAAACTCCACAATATTGCCTTTAGGACACAAAACTGAGGAAATGAATTTCAAGTACAGAAAAATATATATGTATGAAGGTGTTCACCACAGCTCCAAAGCATACGAAACAGCTAAAAAGCTAAATGCTCAGCCACAGGGAATAACCACATGGATACTTCACCTTGGTATAGTATAGCACTAGCTTTTTTTCTGACCTAGAGTAAAACTATTAACATATTTCATTAAAATAGCTTATTCGAAAAAAGCAATCTTTATAAATTATTAATCCTATTTTAGTAAAGTTATTTCTATTCTAGAATGATATACACTGATATTGACAATGGATCTGAGTGTTAATATTTGGGAGGATTTAAAAAAATTCTTTGGTGCTGTTATATGAATTTAAAAATAATAAACATGTTTTTTCCACAATAAATTTCATGTTCTTTCAAATATGAAGAACAAGACAGATTGTTTCATTAAAAAAATTTAATAATGATAAACTTTAAAAGTATAGGCTACACCGTCTCCATGCCAATAGATGATGTGTGTGGGAAGTCAGGTGTGGTGGTGCACCCTTGTAATCCCAGTACTTGGGAGGCTGAGACAGGAGGATCGCAGGTTCGCAGCCAGCCTCAGCTACTTAGTGAGGCTCTCCGCAACTTAGTGAGACCCTGTTTCAAAATAAGGAATAAAAAATAGGGCTGGGGGTGTGGCTCGGTGGTAGAATGCCCCTGGGTTCAATCCCCAGTACCACAAAAAAAAATGATGCGTGTGTGTGTGTGTGTGTGTGTGTATGTGTATGTGTGTATGATACTGGGAATTGAACCCAGGGACATTCTACCTCCAAGCTACACCCCCAGCCCTATTTTTATTTTTATTCTGAATATTTTATTTTTATTCTGAAACAGAGTCTTGCTAGGTTGATGACAGTCTCACTACTGGCTGAGTCTATCCTTGAACCTGCGATCCTCCTGTCTCAGCCTCCCAAGTACTAGGATTACAGGTGTGCACCACCATGCCCAGCAATAAATGATTATTTTAATGAAAAAAATAAACTATGTACAGTTCTAGTACATTCACTTTTTAATTAAATATTTCATTTTCTTGAGTATATTTCAGTCCAAGTGATCCAGTTTTATTTTTTTCCAATGCCTGACAATACTTCTTTCATCTTTTCCTTAAAGATCTGATATGCCACCTTTACCACACTATAAATTCTTATGGTACTCCTCCTCCCTCCTTTTCACTTGCTATTTATTTGTTAAAAAAACTGGGCTTTAGAAGTTTCCCCAAACTGAATTTGTGTTGCATTCCTGTGGTGTCCTTCACCATGTTCTGTTGTGTTCTGTCTTCCCTCAGAACGGTGGTTGGATCTTGAAGGTTAACTGGGTTAATCGTGTGATTTTGGGGGCAAGATAACTTGAGATGGTGTCCTTGGCCACAGGAGGACCGTGTCATTAGCATGTCTCTTTCCTTTTGTGATGGCAGTAGCCACATATCATCAATGTCTTGATTTCATACGTCATTAAGGGTTGCGAGGTGATGAATAAATATAGGCTACAAAAATTGATCTATAGTATGATGCCGAGTGAAAGGACACAAACACACGTAACAGAAAAGAGGCCAATGTGCTAAGACTTTAACAGTGCTGCTAGGATTAGAGGTAGATTTCCCCTCATAATCTGCAATGTGATCAGCTTACTTGCCTAATGAAGAAAAAATAAAGTAACTAATAGTTTTGCTCTTCTGTTGAAGATTCTCTTCCTGTGACCCCTAACAGTAAACAATTAGCTAGAACACAAGTTTAATGTCCGCTGCCTACCTGAGGCCAGGAGGTGATTGTTATGGATTAGGGTAAACAAGGCCATGTACACGTCAACCGATTATTTAATTAAACAAAAGTGATGAGAGCATTCATGTAAACTGAAAGCAAAATCTCCCCCAGCTCCCATTATAGGATGAAGAGCTACTTCCCAGGACCACCGCCTGAGGTTGAACCATGAGCACAGATGCTCTGGGAAGCCACCTGTGATTCTGGCACTCGGCCGTATCTCCAGGGACTGCTGACGCATGTGCCCGCTGGTGGGTCCCACTGCCACCCCGCACATGTACAGAAGCCACATACCGAACCTGGTTCTCCAAGAAGTGCATGTACCGGTAGAGCAGGGTGTAGGAAGGAGAGAGGATGCCCACGGACTTCATTCGTGCGCCACGCTCCAGCTCGCTCTCCACCGGCATGTTGGCAAAGCAGGCCAGGCCAAAGAAGGGCCCCTTCCGAAAATAGCTACGATAGAGCAAATAGGCAGTGTGGCTCGAAATCATTAAGGGATTTTTTGTTTTGTTAAGATGCAATCCCAAACAAAACAAATTTACTGTGTCCAGAGCTCCAGAAAAAAAGTTTAGCCTTAAGATAAATCACTCAGCTTTACAGACAAGCCAGCCCAGGTTGCAAGGGACTACAGAACTCCTGCTGAGGGCCATCCTGCTGGAGCCAGGTCGGGAGTGTCCCTGGCAAGCTTGCTGCTCAACTGCCCAGGACCACGGACACAGTTCTTCTCTCCTGCACTTCAACCAATGAGCTGGACAGAAGATCCAGAATGGAGATTCGTCTCTAGGTCCCTCTTGAACTAGTATTCTGTTCTCTTAGCATAAACCATGATAACTCTCAAGTTGGTTCCTGAGCTGCTAATATTTTCAATGTTGCTGCCACTTTTTTCCTCCCCCTGTCTCACACTTGTATCAGCCATGGTTTCAGCCCAATGAGGGGAAGAAAGCTACCACAGTCCGTCCATTGGAAGGCCCTTCCAATCCTTTCTCCTCATAAAACACATAATGCACCAATTACACAGGACTAAAAACTGGCCCTACTTAAAGCTGCAATTTCAAGTTTTAGCATACAGATGTCGTAACCGACACTGAGCTGAAACTCCACTCTTTTATTAAAACCAAACCTCTAGAATCTTTGAAAAAATAAAAATAAAATGGGACTTCATAAATGGACCAAATTAAGCCAGGCGTGGTGGCACACGCTTGTAATCCCAGTACTTGGGAGGCAGAGACCAGAGGATCCAGGTTCTCGGTCAGCCTCAGCTACTTAGTGAGGCCCTCCGCAACTTCGTGAGACCTAGTTTCAATAAAGGATAAAAATAGGGCCGGGGGTATAGCTCGGAGGTAGAATGCCCTTGGGTTCAATCCCCGGTACTGCAAAAAAAAATAAATAAATAAATAAATGGACCAAATTATGTTATGTGTATGTGCAAATATTTAGCAATGAACTTCACTATTGTGTTTAATTATAATGCACCAATAAAAAAGGAAATAAATAAATAAAATGGAACTTGGCAACCCCCCAAAAAAAAACCAAACCTCAAGAGAGGGCCACAGAATTTCTCAGCGAGTGAGAGAACCTCCAATGGTAAAAGTTCCTAGCTTTTTGGGGTAGTGAAACCCATTAAGAATTTGATCAAAGCTAGAGACTGCTGAAAACTGAAAAGCACTAAACTATACATACATTTTCAGAGCACCAACACACCCTATCTGAAGACCCCTGTTAAGGGCTCTTAAGGTCTGGAGAAAGTCAGGGGCTGGTGGAAGGAAATGGTAAAAGAAGTCTTAGGTTCAGAAGTACGTACATGAAGTCAGACTGAATTTTATGGGACCCACTGGCCATCGACTTGAATTCAACGCCTTCGAGGTCAATATCTTGAGGTAAGCACCATTCTACCATGTTTCCTGTGGGAAAGGGAGGATACAAGTTAAAAGAAATAAAATCATTCAGAGAAAAGGGTTAAGTGCTTAGTGCACATAGCCTCACAAAAGTGTTCTGAGAATTCGGCCTGGGAATAGAGCCACCAAGATGCTCAGGGACTCGTCTCCCACATCACCCAGTGAGTTAGTTACCCCAGAGGACCAGACGATGGGAAGAGAAGAACCCGACCCACCCTTCGAAGGAACAGCCTCTGTGGTTGACCCTCGTGGGTTCTGCCATTCTGCTCAGCCACTCCCAAATCTTCCTCTTGGGCCTCACTTCCTTAAATGCATTTTTTTAACCTTCTTCCTCCATTTCCTCATCTCATAGTCTCCTCTGAATCCCTTGGGATCTTGTTTCTAGCTCCCCTTTCTTCAGCCACTAATGACTTTGAACAATCCAAAAACTCTTTCTTAAAAAATCCTCATTCTCACTGACCTCTTTGAGGCATTTGTTAATTCCTCAAAAATTCTTTTCCCTTGATTTCCTTTCAGAATACTGTGTTGGGTCTTTTCCTACTTCTCTAATCAACATGGCTCTGCCTCCCTCCCTTTTTCTCCTCTCTCCCCAAACATATCCCTTCTTCGAGGGTTGACTTCCAGTTCTTTGCTTCCAATATTTGGGGACTCTGTCAACTCATCCTTAATTACTGAGTTTCTACTGGGCCAGATGTTGGCGATACAAAGTAGAATAAGACATAGTCTCTGACCACAAAGAGTCCAGAGATAAACAAGGAGATAAAGAGACCAGCAGTTGCAGTTGGGGGTGGGGGATGGTGTGACAGAGATAAGGTGGAAGTTCACATTGGTGGAATCCCGCATTGACAAGCATCTGCCAGATTGACGGCAACCACACAATTAGCAGTGTAACCTCAGGGTGGGAGAGAACGGGGTAGAATACTCCCTGTTGTTTATGCCCATTCAAAATTTCCCAAAATAAAATACAAAGCTGCTTGTGAGATTTCACTTTTGAACAAACTTCCTACTAACACTCCAAATCCTCATTTTCTAGGCATTAAAGATACCACCCATAATTCCAGTCAACGGTGCATTCGAATAACTCTAGGATATCAGAGAACTCTCAGTCCAGCCCCATGACACAGCAGCCGTCATAGGATTATCCAGTGCCACAGTCAACAGCCCAAGGCCCTTGCAAACAGTTCATTTTCAAGAAAAGAATCATGATTCCAACCAGCCAATGAATTCACTAAAACAAAAAGCAATGAAAGGGGAATTAAAATTTCATACAGCAGAAAAGCTGGACCAATGCCAGCTTTCTCAGGGTTGAGGAAAAGAAAAAAAAAGTGCTCAGAAAGAGGGTTGAGCTTGGGAATAAAGGTAAACTTTTTAAGCAGAGTTCCTCCATGTTCCTGTATTTCTCCCCTCCCATTCATGTCCACTGTCTCCACAATTCAGTGGAGTTTTCACTGTGGCTTGCATCAGGACAGCTAGGGAACTTATAAAGGTGCCCAAGACCTGCCTCAGGTCTACAGCGTCAGTCTCCCCTAATCCTGCCACACAGGTGATTCTGCAGATGTGTACCATGGGCCCCTGCCTGGGCCTCTGTGCACATGGCCCTAACCCGCCATAAGGGTAACAGGTGACCAGCATGGAGAAGGGACACCCAGGACAGAGTCACCATGGTCCTCGGTGGGTTCTGTCCTCTCTCACTCACAAAACCTGTGTTTCCCAAAGCCCACTGCCTTGTTTCCCCACCCCAATCCTCATGGGGTGCAACTCGCTCTAACCTAGTTTCCTTCCTCCACTCCAGCCTATCTATGACGCTCAACAGTTTGTGAAAACTTGAATTTACTTCAACTTTGTACGGAAGTATAACAAGAACACAAGCTACAATTATGCAACACACTGATTTCCCCAAAGATTAGCAAATCTGTGTAAGCAGCACCCTGATCAGGAAGCAGAAAGAGCACCATTTGCATATCGGAGGCCCCCTCAGAACCCTCTCTCAGTAATGACCCTGACTTCTAGTACCATGAGTTAATCTTTGTCATTTTCAAAATTTCCGTAAATGCAATCATAGTTTAGGTCTTCTTTTGCTCAATAGGTTTTGTAAGATTCATCCACACACATGCATGTAGCAACAATCTGTTTACCTACTACTTCTATCAAATGCACGCAACAGTTTATTTACCTACTTAACTGTCGATGCCCACTTAGCTTATTTCCGATTTAAGGCTACTGCAACAAACACTGCTGTAAGCAATTCTGTACACGCACGTGTCATCTGGGGAATACACGTGTGGTAGAGCTTTGCAGCACACTGATCTGGCTATGCTGAACTGTACCTCTGGGAATCCCCTTCCTTGTGTGTGTCCAGTTGCAATTTGGAAGGTGGAGGTGAAGCAGTAGCCATGCTATATTCACATCTGGAAGCATCAGGCAGCTCACCTGTGTTGTTGCTCATCCACAGGCTCATCGCAGAGGTGAAGGGCAGCAGCCAAGCCCCTTTCCCCTGGATCCTCCTTCAGCTTCTCTGACTCCTAAGCTACGTGTATGCCCTCCATAATGAAGGAATTGGGTATCGGCTTCTCCTATAGGACACCCACATCACCAGAACTGGAGGCACTGACAGACGGATCTAGGCTCCCCTCCATCCTCACAGAGTCCAGCCATTCTGCTCCTTCCTACATTACTCTCTTCCTTCATAACTGCCAAGTAGACTTCAAGCTCCATCTCAGCCTTCACAGACTGTCTAACCAGCTCCCGCAATTATGCAAGATCAAGTCCCTGCAACAAATCCTTTTATGTTTCCCCGGTTGTTCTGTTGCTGTCACAATATGCATGCATTTCTGCTTACTACATCCCTAGGAGCAAAACTGCCTTAAAAAAGTTTGCATTACAGGAACCTCCAGTAATCCCAGAGTTTTGTTAAGAGGGCTTCTGGAAAAAAAAATAAATAAAGGAGGAGGAGGAGGAGAAAAGAAAAGAAGAAAAGAAAAGAAAAGGAAAGAAAAGAAAAGAAAAGGAAAGAAAAGAAAAGAAAAGGAAAACTTTATAAATGGTATAGAAGCTGGGCGTGGTGGCGCACGCTTGTAATCACAGTACGTGGGAGGCTGAGACAGGAGGATCTGGGTTCGCAGCCAGCCTCAGCTACTTAGTGAGGCCTCTGCAACTCAGTGAGATTCTGTTTCAAAATAAAGAACAAAAAATGAGGCTGGAGTAGTGTAGCTCAGAGGTAGAATGCCCCTGGATTCAATCCCCTGTACTGCCAAAATAAATAAATAAATAAATAAAGGTATGGAAAGGGCTTGGGGGCCAAATGATCTTAGGTTAAACACAGATGGATGTAGTCCTTTACTTAGGACTTCTCAGAGCCTTTAATAAGCCACTCTGTGTTGTGATATGAGATCAACATATTGCTTAATGTTTCTCAAAAGTATCTGGCCAATATGCCCATTTCTATGGAGCATCTGAAGGAACTAAATTTATAAAAGGCATTTTTAGTCTTTTTAGATTTGCTGGTGTATCAGGGTTGCCCCACCATATCCTCTCTTCCCATATGAACTAGAACTCACTATTTTTAGCTTGGTGCGTGGCTTCCCAAATGAAGCCTACGTTTCTCAGCACTTCCCGCATGCAGGTCTGACTACATGGGTAAATTCTGGCCAGTAGGATGTAAACAGAAGTGAGGTGTGTTGTTTCTAGGATGTGCCTGAAAGTGAAGGACCACAATGCCTGTTTCTCCATCCTGCTACCTAGGATGTGGATGTGGTGTCATATCATGGAGAGGATGACAGAGTCGTAAGCCAACATGAGCCCAGGTCCTTGGATCTGAGCCAGTATTCCAACCCTTGGCCAGCTATCTCCTGTCACATGACAAAGAAAGAAACTTCTATCTTGAGTAAGCCGCAGTTCATTTGGATTGCTGGCATTTGTGGCCAAACCCATGTACTACTTAGTACATGACCTAGAGGATAAAGTCCCTGTTCCTTAGCTGGTTCTTAAAGCTCTCTTCCTTCTTGATCTTCTGTGAGTGGCCAATCCGTGCTGCACAAAAACAGAAAGGACTGGAGGGAGAGAATGACATCCTATCTGTTCCATCTTTCACTTCTAGATGGGTGCAGGCCCCTCTGGGTTGGGAGGAAGGTCCATCGGGACCAGGATGGTGAATCATGGAATGGGGCACAGGCTCCAGAGCGCCACTCCGGGAAGTTACCTTTACCCCAAGGAAGCACATTTCTGCTGATACACTCCTTGACTGAAAGGGAAACAGATACGGCTACTACGGCCCTTACCCCAGCCTATTACAATGTCTTAATGTCTGTCTCCCCAAGAGTGTGTGAACTTCTAAAAGGCAGGACCTTTGCTTGCTTGTCTTCACATCCCAACATAGCACAATGCCTAGACTAGGACAGGAAAGTCATTTAAAAAAAGTTTTATTAAGGACAAACATCTCTTTAAAAGGCTAATTAATAGATCACTGCTAATTACCCGAGGAGTGGTAAATACTGTGGAAAAGTAGGAAAATGGCCTTATTCTGAGGAAGTTTATTCTCAAATATTTAGGAGGGAGGTTTTATATCTGCAAATTACTTTCAAATGGTTCAGGGGAAAGAAGTATATCTAGAGCTGTATATAATCGGTTTCACTTAGAATGCTTGCTGAAATTGTATCAATGCAATTAATATATTAGAGAACAATTTGAACACAGAGGTTTTCACATTTGCTTATGCTATAGATTCAATGCAATCCCAATCAAAACCCTTCCAAGTTATTTAGTGGATGGCCGGGCGTGGTGGCACATGCTTGTAATCCCAGTACTTTGGGAGGCGGAGATCGGAGGATCCGGGTTCGCGGCCAGCCTCAGCTCTCGCTCACTCTCTCTCTCTCTCCTTAGTGAGGCCCTCCGAAACCTTGTGAGACCCAGTTTCAAAATAAAGCATAATAAATAGGGCCGGGGGCATAGCGCAGAGGTAGAACGCCTCTGCGTTCAATCCCCGGTACCGCAAAAAAAAAAAAAAAAAGTTATTTAGTGGATATTGACAACCTAATTCTAAGGCTTATATGGAAAGTCAAAAGGCCCAGAATAGCCAACACAATTTCGAGGAATCAAGTTGGAAGATAACCAGTCTTCGAAACTACAATAATCAAGATAGTATGGTATTGGAGAAATATCAGACAAATACATCAACAGGACAGAAGAGAGAGCCCAGAAGCAGGCTTAGAGAAATACAGTCAACTCATCTTTGCCAAACAAGAAAAGACAATAGAGAAAAGTCCGTCTTTCCAACAAACAATGCTGAAACAAGTAGACACCCACATGCCAAAAAAAAGAAAGAAAAAGAAAAGAATCTAGACACAGATCTTACACCTATTACAATATTTATCCAATATGGATAGTAGGCCCAACTATAAAATGTAAAATTACAAAACTTCTAGAAGATAACATAGGAGGAAAACTAGGTGATCTTGGGTTGAGCAATGAGTTTTTTTGATACAACACCAAAAGTACAATCCATGAAAGAGACATTGGTTAAGCTGGACTTCATTAAAATTAAAAACTATATCTGATAAGTGACTGTTGTCCAAAACATAGAAAGAACTCTTGACACTCAACAAATAGAAAGCAAACAATAAAATTTTTAAAATAGGCAAAATGCCTGAACAGGCATTTCATCAAAGAAGATAGACAGCAAAACATATGAAAAGATGCTCAACATCACATCTCGTTAGGGAATTACAAGCTAAAACAAGGAGATGCCACTACACGCCTGTTAGACTGGCTAAAATCCAAAACAGCAAAACACCTAATGCTGACGAAGTTGTGGAACAAGAACTCGTCTATTCACTGCTGATGAGAGTGCAAAAATGGTACAGCCACTTTGAAAGACTGCTTGGCAGCTTCTTACGAAACTAGACATACTTTTATCATATGATCCAGCAATCATGTTTCTTTATATTTATCCAAATGAATTAAAAATTCATGTCCATACAAAGAAAGGCACACGGACATTTACAACAGCTTTGTTCATAATTGCCTCAAACTGGAAGCAACCAAGATGTCCTTCAATAAGTGAATGTATAAACAAACTGCAGGACATCCATAAAATGAAATACTATTTGGCAATAAAGAGAAATGAGCCATCAGGTCATGAAAAGACATGGAGGAACCCTAAGTGCAGATTGCTATATAAAAGCCAGTCCAAAACGATTGCATATTTTATGATTCCGACGATGTGCCTTTCCGGGAAAAAGTAAAATTATAGCTACAGTAAAATGATCAGTGGGAAAGAAAAGATGAATAGGTGGAACACAGGGCATTTTTAGGACAGTGACACTATTCTGTGTGTTACTGTTATGACAGATACATAATGTCTGCGCATTTTCCAAAATCTATAGAACCATACGGCAGAGCGAAGCCTAATGCTAACTACAGGCTTCGTCTTAAAAAATAAATTCATACAATAATATACTAATATTGGCTCATCAAGTGTAACATACATACCACACTAATGCAAGATGTTAATAATAGAGGGGACTCTGTGCCTGGGAATGGGAGAGGTGGTATACGGAAACCCTCTGTACTTTTTGCTTAATTTTTCTTTAAATCTCAAACCACTCTAAAAAGCCAGTCTTTCTGGTGCATGCCTGTAATCCAAGCTACTCAGGAGGCTGAGGCAGGAAGATTGCAAATTCAAAGTCAGCTTGGGCAACTTAGTGAGACCCTGTCTCAAAAAATTTTATTATTTATTTATTTGGTATGGCACTGGGGATTGAGCCCAGGGAAATTCTACCTCTGAGAACCCAAAGTCAGCTTGGGCAACTTAGTGAGACCCTGTCTCAAAAAAATTTATTTATTTATATATTTATTTATTTGATATGGTAGTTGAGATTGAGCCCAGAGGCATTCTACCTGTGAGAACCCAAGCCTTAATTTATCTATTTATTTATTTATTTATTTTGAAACAGCGTCTCACTAGGTTGCTGACAGTCTAATTATATTGCTGAGGGTGGTCTCAAACCTGCGATCCTCCTATCTCTGCTGCCTCCCAAGTACTGGGATTACAGGCATGCACCACCACACCCAGCCTAGGGAACAATTTAATTGTAGGGAATTTCCCATTTGCTTACGTATGAGGTCGATAATGAGAATCTCAGGCGAATGCAGAAAATGAAACCCAGCTACATCAAGCCATGAAGCAAAACGCATCCACCTTAAACTTCTACCTGCTGCTTTAGGCCAGTGTGTGTGTGGTGAGCAGTTCCCACCCACCTCTAGGGTTACAACTTCCTGATTTCAGGTAGGCCTTCTTCCATTGTTTCACTAGCACTTTCAAATCCAATCCTGTTGACCCTCACCTCCATAGACAAACTTCAGGTCTTCCTAAGGTGAGGTTCCATCTTTATTCAGTATTTATGTATTCCTTAACCATTTAATGTATGCACACTGTCCTTTCATTTTTATTAGGTTGCTATTTTTTTATTTTATTGTCACTGACAGTTTTTGATAGTTTGCCAATCACCCTATTTTTCTCATGAGCCCTGTGATTTTTACTACATGTTTTTTCACAGCAGAGATTTTTGGAACACGTATTTCATATTCCAGGGGAACTGACTGTGCGAGGATTGAGCCAATATGACGAAATGTCAACAGATGGGAGTCTACGTGGAAGATGTACAGGTTCTCGCTGTACTATTCTTTCAACTTTTCTGAGGTTTAATGAATTTCACCATACAAATTAGGGAAAACAACTGAAAAAGTAGAGACATGAAAAAATATAAGGAAAACATAAAGGACTTTGCAAAATCAAGAGAAAATGAGAGAACTACCATAGCTAATAGGTAATGAAAAACTATCATGACTTGAGGTCATCCCTCCATAGGAATACAACAAATAGGAAACCAATTTCTAGAGGGAACTTGTAGAGACTTAAAGGAAAGTGACTTTACAAAAACAGTAATCCTTATGGGAAGCCATTTAATGCCAGAAAAATCTCACACTGAATGCCACCTGTCCCAGGCTCAGTCTTCACACTCTAAGCCTGCACGTTTTCCACATATCCTCATCGTATCAATAATAACTTAGCCAGGGAGCGGGCACCTGGAAGGATTCAATAAGAGAGTCAACAGAAAGAGGAGCGTCCACTGACAAGTGCCTTTCCCCCCAACCCGTTCTCCTTCCAGCTCTACATCTTCTCTCTTCTCGGGCCTATCACAGATACCTGCAGGCTCTTCCTGGCCTCTCCTGAAATGACAGCTCATGAGGAGGCGTTCACATGACCACAGGAGGAACACGTAGCAATCTGCATTGTGTACATTCAAGCCATCGTTCAATAAATATTGGTGGAGCATAACTTGGCAGTGCAGTGCCAGGAGCTGAGCTCATGCAAAAGCAAACATGCCCTTGTTCAAAGGAACTTGGGCTGGGCTGGCAGCTCAGTTACCAGGGGAAGTCAGAAGGGCTGAGAATATACAGACGTCCTGAACTCTGCCTCTCCACTGCTCCAAAGGCCAGTGGCTCTGCATGTGAGGGCCTCCGGAGCTGGTGTTCTAGAAGCTCCTAGGCTACAGGAGATACAGACTGTTCCATCTACGTACATACAAGGTTGCCTTTGCTCTCAACTATTCTGCTTCGGTGTGAAATGACCTTACCCCTAGCATTCTGGAGTTCATCAACCACCATTCACTAGGAGAACAGACTTTGACTGCTACTCCTGCTGCCTGATAGAAAGTTCATCTCAAAATACTTAAAGAAAGCAATGATCTTGAACCAAAACAACCTCTATCTAATGGGAAATATGTGACGTTTCTTCCTCCTCCTTCTCCTGGGTGGCTCTGGTCACTTGTGGTCTTTGTGTCCTGAGCAGTGACTGCCCAGCTTGACACCCTCTGACAGCTCCTTCTGGCCCAAGAGTGATTGAAGCCTTGCACCAATTTCCCCCTCTGGCGTATGCCTTGATTTTTACTCTTTCCATCTGCTTCCTCCTACCAGCACATACACATATGCCCTAATTCCAGCCAGGAAGTAAAGGGAAATCCCATCTCAGGAATAAAAGCAAGAATCCAAGAGGATTCTTGGTCCCAACAACACATTCCCTTTACAAAATCACCTCTGTAGGAGCCACGAAATCCCAGAGATGGAAGAAACTTGAAAAGACCAAATGTTCTTTTGACCTGTCCATAGCAGGTCAAAAAAAAAAGACCTGTCCATATCAATTGACGTTTGGTCTCACTGATTTTGAAACAGTCTTAAAACTACCTAGGAACAGAGCATAATCAAAGCAAAGGGAAAAGGAGTCTATAAAAAAGAGCCCTGAGTCAAGCAGAAATTAAACCTGGCGATTTCAAGTGAGCCATATGTCAATCCATGGCTAAATTCCAATGCATTAATTTTACATTGAAACAAAACAAAACAAAAAACCTTCCAGTTTACAGATCCCATCCGATTTCCCACCGGGCAGTGGCGTGGTGAGGTACAGGGAAGGAATGCAGGCCCTGGAGGTGGGTGAGCCCAGGCTCTGGTCCTCCCGCTTTGACTCTGGCCGACTTCACAGCTCTGTGCGTGTTTTTCTCAGCATTACAGTGAGGAGTGTTGGGAGGACTGGAGGCAAGGACCTCGGGGCCCACAGCGCGGTTTCCTGCACACACTGGCCAAACGGTACATAGTAGATATTATGATGACCATCCCTACTTCTCTCCCTGTAGATTCCAAGAGAGGAAACTGAATTCACAACAGATGGCCAGAAACTGACATCGCCCCGAAAACCACAAACAGGTGAATCTCCAACAGCCCAGAAGAGATTCTGCCGGTGTGGGCTTAATTAAATCAACCACAACTGCATTCAAACCAACCACAGTTGTATTCCACTGACATTTGATGGAAAGCACGGTGACACGGTTAATCTTTCTATGAGATTTCCTTGTTGGGTATCAGAACTGGCTTCCCTTTTGCCTCCCTGTGAGCTGGCCTTCTCAGGACTGCTCCTTGCATTTCCAAATTTTCCATTCACATTCAGTCCACTCCCCCCACCCCGACTGCTGAAGCCATTTATTATCTGAAGCCAGTCAGCTGACCTGGGCAGGCTCCAAGTTATGCCTCAGCACCAGACCTAGCCCTAATCTCACCGTGACTCTCCATCGGCTCTGCTGTTAAAAAAGAAATGCACATGTGTTGTCTGTGCAAGGAATCTATGGAGATTAAAATTAGTACATGTGAGCGATTTTAAATATATAAATTTGACATAAGCATCAAGCCTTTAGATGAACTAAATGAAACAGGTGTTTAGATGTAAATTGGGCACTGGCTAGAGGCTGGGGGAGAACAGGTAATTCATTCCTAATCTGGAAGAATAAAAAAAAAATCTTGAAAACGTCACCAGGTGATATGCCCTGCAACCTTCTCTCTCCTCTTCCAAGCCACCCCAATACAAACACACACAACATAGGAGTTCCCCGATTCCCACAAAACAGCTCTGGGTGAAACATGACAGTGTAAAATAT
Source organism: Glis glis (assembly GCA_004027185.1). Lineage (NCBI taxonomy): Eukaryota > Metazoa > Chordata > Mammalia > Rodentia > Gliridae > Glis > Glis glis. Next base: position 16,971 of record PVJS01016774.1, read on the forward strand.
TTTTTAAATAATTTTATTGGAGCCAGGCGTGGTGGCGTAGGCTTGTAATCCCAGTACTTGGGAGGCTGAGCCCGGAGGATCCGGGTTCTCGGCCACCCTCAGCTATTTAGTCCTTCTGCAACTTAGTGAGACCCTGTTTCAAAATAAAGAATAAAAAATAGGGCTGGGGGTATAGCTCGGAGATAGAATATGCCTGGGTTCAATCCCCAGTACTGCCAAAAAAAAAAAACCAATAATAATAATTTTATCGGTGCATTGTAATTATACAACATAGTGAGATTCAAAGTGGTCTGTTCATACATGCACACATCACTTGCTGTGTTTCCTTCCGGACCCCACCCCGCTCCCCCTCCCTCCCTGTACATGTTAGTGAGATTGGTAATGATACCTTCATATATGAAGATAAACATTATTTGAATTGTTTCCTTCCTCAGTCCTCCCTTTTCCTCTCTCCTACCTCCCCTCCCCTCCACTATTCTACTGGTCTCTCTCCCCTTTTATCTGAAGTCCCTCTAGTTTCCTATTTTTCTCTCTTGCTCCCACATATGAGAGGAAACATATGACACTTGACTTTCTGAGACTGGCTGATCTAAAATGAATCTCTTATAGAGAAATAGTCTTAAGAGGCAGACTCAGATGACCAGGCACTGCAGGCCCAAAGCTTCAGCAGCCTCAGGCCCACACACAGTCCTGTTACACCGGGGAGACAGCTCCTGCCACCACCATGCAGGAGCCCAAGTGTGAAGTACCTTTTCCCTTAAGCAGAGAAGAGAAAATTTTACTAGAAACCTAAAGAACAAAATTAAAATGAAAATCATGCCCTAACTGATGGGGTTGCACACAACGAAAAAGCAATATTCTGGCTGCCAACCTCTTCCACTTGGCGTGCAGAGTTAGCATCTGGGCCTCGTTTCAATAGCAGCTTTGTAGCCCAGATGGCCAGCACCACCATCCTACAGTTCCCTTTCCAGACAAAGATGCGTGTGCATACACACGTACATGCACACGTACACAGGCGTGCACGTACCTCACCTTGAAATTGAAGCCCCTAGTCTTCATGCCATTTGTAGTTCCAATAACCATCAATTTCAAGCCAGGAGTCCAATGAAAATAATCTTTATGTCTGTACCTTCTCTGATTTTCCCTACAGATGCCCAACCCAGCTTTCCAAAACTTGTATCTGAAAGTGTAAAGAATTATTCTTTCCCCTATTCAGCAGTTGGAGATCACTGAGCATATTCCTGCCCCAATACACACACACACACACACACACACACACACACACTCACTCACGCACACAGAGACAGGAATCTACTCCTCCCTCATATTCCCTCTTATATCCACTTCCTTTACAGATGAACCACAGCTCTGATTCTCTCCCCCCTCATTCATTCTCTCTGTTTCTCTCTTTCTTTCTCTCAAGCACCTACACACTGATTTGGGCACACGCCCACAGGAACCCACACTGGGTGAGAAGATGCATGAAATGACAGGGACCTGGGCAGTAAATAACTAGGGCAGGGGGGCTCCTATGAATGGAAACCCAGAGCACAAGCCTCCTGGGAGAGACACAGGGGAGAAGCTCAGCAGGCCAGAAACCATAGACAAATCCCTCCCCCCAGCAACTTCTATGATATGCTCAGATTGTGATAAAGAGGCAGTTTTCACTTTACTACTTTTGATAACCCAGGCTAAGGGGGGCAAAAGTCTGGGCGGACTAATATCAAATAGGAACATTTAGCTGGGCGTGGTGGCACACGCTTGTAATCCCAGTACTTGGGAGGCGGAGACCGGAGGATCCGGATTCGCAGCCAGCCTCAGCTACTTAGTGAGGCCTCTGCAACTTCGTGAGACCCAGTTTCAAAATAAAGTATAAAAAATAGGGCTGGGGGTGTAGCTCGGAGGTAAAAAGCCCCTGGGTTCAATCCCTGGTACCGCAAAAAAAAAAAAAAAAAAAAAGGAACATTTAGCAGATCTGCCTCAACACAGTAGGGAAGACTCTGGACAAGAATCAGAATATACACTTCTGGTCCTTGTTATGTCCCAGCTCCTGGGGCAGTCAAGGGCCCACCTCACCTCTCCTGAACTTGACTTCCTCGACCACCACATGGGCGCAGAAGGTGCTCTCTGAGGGCCCTGTCCTGGTGCTCCCCTTTGAGGCCCGGGGAACCTCAGAAGCATCTACTTCCTTGCCTTCTATTTTTGAGATGTGCCATATAATTTTATTTTATAGAAGGACTATCAGAATATTTTTTACAGGATGAAACATGCCGTTAGGATTGGGATAGATGACAAACAAGAGGCAAGTTTATGGATAGAAAGCAAATGCTTTCCCCCAAAACACAATGAGAGTTAACAGTGCATAGACACATTTATTCCCATTCTCACTCTCTCTCTCCCTCCCTCTCTTCAGATCCCTGGATAAGTAATGGTAAGATGTTAGGAGCAGAGTTTCCAGCAGAGTAGTGACTAGAAAGACAACTAGACTGAGAACCATGTATTTATTGGCTAGTTAATATTTCCAAAATACTTAACTATTTTTGCTGTGTTTTCTTCATAAATAAATTGGATATAAACAATCACCAAATTAGAGTGATCAGAATTAAAACAGGATTACAGTAAAATGCCTGCACAAAGCATCACAATATTAGTTACGAGCCCTCTTTCCACATTAGCCTTAGCCTGCAGAAGCTTAGCCATCACAAGCACAAGTGCACACACACACAGACACGCACACGTGTGTGCGTACATACACACACACACATACATCCACACACCATATACACAAACCCACAAAACCAAGTTCTCTGGCTATGACTAATAAGGCATGGGGGAGGGTCCCAGCTCCTGGGTGCTTTCATTAACTGATCGATATCAATTATCAACTGATCAACATAAATAATTGATCGATACCAATAACTGATCAATAATCAATTTTATCAGGTCTACTTATGATTAGTCTAAGATTTGCCTCCCCCCCTTTCTCTAGCCTTATCACCAAAAAGCTACCACTACTGACTCAGATCTCATTAATGTTCCCTTTCCATTTAATACTTCCCCCACTGAATCTTATGCTCACATCTATTTACCTATAGGTGATGGAACAGAACATAAGGGATATAACTAATTACAAAGCATCGCTCTGTCTAGAATTAAGGGTTACTTCAGCCAAAAAAGACCAATATTTTCCAAACTGTTGGCATTTGGGGGTCCCAATCATATGTCAATCAGCATGTGTGATAAGCATTAAAGAGAGAGTGAGAGAGATACCTATATGCACTACACGTGGAAGGGGTCAGCACTACTTCACGAAATTTGGTTTCAGTCGCATATGTAGGTATGTATGATGTGACTGTATAGATTGTGATGTAAAATTTCACATGGTGGGTCAAAGTCAAAAAAGTTTGAAAGCCCCTGGAATGGAACAATGCAGTTGACAGGGCTCAGAAAAACACAAGTCCATCTCTCCACAAACTTTGACCCCAGAAGAGGGACTCTGCCTCAGTGAGTTCCACATTCTGCCTGTGCCTTGTTCAGAATCCTTGACCAAAGTTCAGTCACCCTGCCTGGAAACCATCATCTTCTAGCATATCTGAATCCCCTTTTCCAGACCTTGACTCTTTTTCTTCCCATCCCATCCCACCCCATTACCTACCCTGGTGCTTGAAGGACCAGGAGGGCACTCCAGCAGCCCCACTGGAGACGGACACAGGGGCACACCTGGGTGTTCTTAAGTCCTTAAGGTGTTCCTAGCCCATCCGGGGTTTCTGGGCGGCATATTCACGCTTTGACTTTTCATCCCCCTTGGAATCGCTCACCATTAGCACGTACTTGTTCCAAGCATCCCAGAAAGAAAGCCTGCACGCTGAGGCTTCTTTAATCACCCTTGCGTAGAATCCCTCGGCCCCATCCCTGAATGCACCCAGCATTAATTCCTCAAAATAGTGCCGACAGAGAAAGTGAACTTGGCCGCTAGGAAAGTTACGGCGGTGGGACAGACTGGGAGCTAGGGCGGGCACTCTGGGAACGAGGAAGCTGGGGACTTTCGGTTTTGGAGGCGTTCACCTGGGGGCTTCCCTCCTCTGCACTTGGAAAGCCTTCTAGCCGTGCAAGAAAAGAAAGAAAACAAAAGCCAACGTGCCTGGGGCCCCAAGCCGGATCTTCCACCACTGGGGCCATGCAAACGCGACGGTGGGGACCAGGCACGGATCGGGGGAGCTGCAAGCAGCGGCGGCTGGACGGGCAGGAGAGGAGGGTCGACGGGGCTGGGGAGAAAGCCCCGGCTTGGGTCGGCTCCGAGGGGGGCTCGGCGGGCAGGCTTTGGGCGCGCGGACCCCCGCCCCGCCCGCGCTTCGCCGATGCCGGGAGCCCCGGAGCTGGAGGACCGCGCGCGGCGAGAGGATGCAGGTGTGTGGGTGCGAGTGCGCGCGCAGCGAGTCCCGCCCCCGCGCCCCCGCAGCCCGGGGCGCCCCGACCTTCTCCCCGCCCCGGGGTCCCGCTGCGCCTCTCACCCGAGCGCGGATCGAAGGTGACCACAAACACGGCCACCACCTGGTCCTCCTCCACGTCGCCCAGCTGCAGGCGCCCGGGCTGCAGCAGCACTTCGGGGGGAGCGGGCTCCTCGGGCTCCCGCCTCCAGGGCGGCTCCGCGGCCGGCCGCGCGCTCCCGCCGGCGCCCCGGGCCCGGCCTCCCGCCTGCAGCTCCGGGGCCTGCGGCAGAGACACCGCGGGGCCCTCGGCCCAGCGCAGCAGCGGCGCCGCGTCGCCCTGCTCCACCATGGCGAAGCGAGGAGGAGCCGCGGGCGCGAGGGGCGGGGCGGGCGGCTCGGGCACTCCCCTCGCCGCCGCCGCCCCCGGGCGCCCGGCCTCCGAGCCGCAGCCCGCCGCGCCCGCCCGGCTGCACGCGTCATGCAGGCATCACCGAGGTGGCCGCCCGTCCCAGGGACCCGGGCGCAGCGCGCGCCCCTGCTCTGCCCACCTGCGCGTGGCTCGAGGCGCCTTCCCACCAGGATTCCGCGGGGCAGAACTGTACCACTGTGGATTTTTATACGTCACCATTATTTTTAACGTCCCGTGGTCGTAAGGACCGTGACACATGTATTATATAATCCTGAAGGGGCAAAAGCTGCTTCCAAGCCGGGAAGCGGAGCAGAGGAGCCCTGGCTACACAGGTGTTTCGAATAGGAATATAAATGAAGATGGAAAAGGGCTATAGGGTTGGGGTTGGGACATGTTAGTCTTCTGTTTAGATAGCAACCCGGTTAGGATGGCGATTGCGAGTTTATTTCCTGGTGTGTTTACCTCTCGAGGGTATTGACCTGGGAGCTGCTGGGGTGTTTGTGGGGTATTTCTACAAGACAGCCAGTAGGAAAGCCCGGAAGCTTATGGCTTTGGAAACTGATTAATGATTTGAGAGGAGCCACCTTGATATATTTAAAGATAAAAATCTGAAGACCTCAAATGTCAATGCAGTGGCTAAATAACTCTTTCAGAGGAGGTATGAATAAGAAATAGAAATAGCCATGAAGATGATGAGGAAGAATGAGGTGGCTAGAGAGAAGTGTTGAGGTACACAATTCATCCGGGGTTCAGGACGGCCCCCCAGCGCCTGTTCTCAGAGGACTGGTGGATTTATGTGTTAGGTGTTAACTCCAGAGAGCGTTTATGAAGATCCATGTCCTACATGCCAGAGATGCAATGATAACATGATTTAACCTCACTCCCAAGGAGATAATCAATGACCGCCCACGCCTGCTGCTTCCAGTCCAAAATCTATGATATAACAATAAAGCATTTCACCCTAAAAATAGAGATTGCTTTCATCATTTATATATTTAGTTCAACCTGACTCCCACCTCCCAAGGGCAAGTAAGTGACCATCTATCACTCTCTTGGGGAACATAGAGTCACTGAAATGGAGGGACAGCCCAGGCACAGTCCCTGGGAGGACAGGCTTATTCAAGGGCACGCCTCCCGGGTTATGCACAAATTCTCCAGCCCCGACACCAAATCTTTCTCCTTCAGAAGACCAGGTCATGGCCAAAGCCTCTGAGGTTAGGCATTCAAATTTTTATTTTTATGTACAAAAGTGGAGTTTCATATAAAACCCTTTACCAATTTCCAAAGCCATCTGTTTTAGGGAGATGGACTTTTTCCCTCAAAGGACTCCCTTCCTTGATCTTTGTGGGAATATCTGCTCCTCCAAATGCCCCAGAACTTTCTAATTCAATATCCTCAGGCTGTGTAAAAACCAGGAAATAAACTCAGTCTCTGTCCCAGTCTGTTATATAATCAGAAGAGCAAAATTTCCAAACCTTACCTCACAGCCTTTTTAAGTCTTCCTTTATGCATACAATATATTCTAACTCACCAACCACTATACCTGTCTTTATATTCCTAGTGCCTTGCATAATAGGGCTTCAAAGAATATTTGTCAAGTATGTAAATGGATAGAAGTAGAGACATATACCTCTGTGCAACAGGCACCTTGCCAGGCTTTATCTAGTATCTTACCTGTAGCAAATGCTCAAAAATGCTAATGACTGTAGTGATACTCTTAGCACACACATTCCCAATATGAAAAAGGCTTCAGACCTGACCATCTACAGAATTTCACAAGATGATAGAAGGGAACTAACTGAATTTAGCTATTAAAATAGTTCTCCTGGGGAACAAGTATGGAGGACAAGAAAGGAGGAAGGGTGATCATATTCAGAGACCCTAAGTTGATTAAGTATTTCAAAATGAGTTCCCCTAGAATACTGTATGTCTAAATTCTAAAAGAAATTTGTTTCACATTCCCAAATACTAAGTATATCTACATTATATAAAATACAGAGCAGAAAAGTACTTTTGATCTATAATCTTATCACTGAGATGGCCACTGTTGAGGTTTTGCTTGTACTCTTTCATCAATTCTAGGATGCAAAATCTTCCCATTTTGAACACTGCTGGGGTCACTTACAGTGGAGTTGGGCCCCGCCAAGGTCTCCTTCTGACAGCGGAGATTTTGGGTTGCTTTACTCAGCCACCAGGAGGAACCAGAACCCGGGAGTACTTTGAGTTGACTGCTCTGCTTGATGTTCTTTGCACAATGCGGGTAGCGTGAATTTCAATGCAAGCTAGCTTGAACACTTGGAGCGATAAAGTTGAGACAACAAGTTTCCTTCCCCCTCTGCATGGGAGGTTTGTTTGCCACAGTTTTGTTTGAGCAGTCCTATCAGACTCCCCATCCTGTAGTGGCATGTAAATATAATGGCCGATCTTACAATAGATAAAGGATTAGATGTTTTTCTTTTCTAAGTTTACATGTTGGGATTATGTTCTTTATAAGGGTGTGTTCTCTTTCTCTTAATGTCAGAATATGAATGTTTTGGTATTCTGTAAGAAACTTTTTATATGCATCATTTTTATGGCCTCCATTATGTGTAAGTTTGGTAGTTTAATCAACTGTCATTGTTAGGTAATCAAGCCCTTTCCTTTCTGTGTGCCTAAAGTTTTGACCAAATTTCATTCCTACTAAGTCCTATGACCCGCAGCCCTACACTTACACCACTGGGATAGCTGTGAAGAAGACAGAGACAGCCCTTCTTACCAGGCTGACAGCCTAGCAGGGAAGGCAGCCATCAGGCAAGAAATTAAATAAGGAGCCGAGCCGGGCATGGTGGCGCAAGCTTATAATCCCAGTACTTGGGAGGCTGAGACAGGAGGATCGCAGGTTTGCAGCCAGCTTCGGCTACTTAGTGAGGTCCTCAGCAACCTAGTGAGACCCTGTTTCAAAATAAAGAATAAAAAAATAGGGCTGGGGGTGTAGCTCAGAGGTAGAATGCCGCTGGGTTCAATCCCCAGTACCGCAAATAAATAAATAAATAAATAAATAAATAAATAAATAAAATTAAAAAATCTGGATTGAGGGGAGCCAGGCAGGGCAAATGCTATTGGACATTCAGGCTGCCGAAATGATAATTGTCAGAGGTGGCAAAACCAGGTTAAAATGAATTCACGTTTTTAGGTTCTTGATCATTTTATGTTTATGTTTTGTGATTAAATCTAATTGTTTTTAGAATATATGTTGGCAATTTGCGATTCCTTTTCAGTGCACTGTCTGTTTAATTTCTTAATCTACTCAATGTTTATATTGTTTTGTATAATGAAGTGAGACTAAAATTTTTTCATTGAATTTTTAATCAATAATTGTTACACCACTTACGGAATTGTTCTTTCAATTCCTATGACTTGTAATTCTCCTTTAATGAACAATATTAAATTACTATATTTGCCAATCTGTCATTGCCCTGATAGTCATTGCCCTGTCTTACCATACTAATTTAATTATTAAACATATATTTAATTTTTTTATTTCTAGGAGAGATAGTCTTCCCTCTTTATTCTTGGGGGTTTTTTTTGGGGGGTGCTGGGGATTGAACCAGGGGCATTCTACTTCTGGGCTATACCCCCAGCCCTATTTTATTTTTTATTTGGAAACAGGGTCTCACTAAGTTGTGGAGGGCCTCACTAGGTAGTTGAGGCTGGCCTTAAACCTGTAATACTCCTGTCTCAGCCTCCAAAGTACTGGGATTACAAGTATGCGCTACCACGCCTGGCTTTTATTCATGTTTTTTTAAAAAAATATTTGGTCTTTATACCGGGCGTGGTGGCGCAGGCTTGTAATCCCAGTACTTTGGGAGGCGGAGACCGGAGGATCCGAGTTCATGGCCAGCCTCAGCTCTCTCTCTCTCTCTCTCTCTTTCCCTGTCTCTCTCTCTCTCTCTCTCTACTTAGTGAGGCCCTCCGCAACTTCGTGAGACCCGGTTTCAAAATAAAGGATAAAAAATAGGGCCAGGGGTGTAGCACAGAGATAGAACGCCCCGGGGTTCAATCCCCGGTACCACACACAAAAAAATCTTTGGCCTTTATTATTTTTTCATGTGAACTTTACAATCATTTCTTCCAGTTTCAAGAAAAAGCGAGACTTCTCATTCAAATTGCACGAGCAAGACATTTAACTGGAGAAGAAACAATGTCTTTACATCAAGAAGTCATTTTATTCTCTTTTACGGGAACAGTCTCACACCCAGGTAAAGCACAGGTAGCCCTGTATCATGACCAGTCTGCGTAATTGTGGACCAGGGCAAATACCTGTGGCCTAGCCAGGAGTCCAGATTATGGGACAAGCAGAGGTGAAATTAAGAATGTAAATGGATGAGAAGAAAGTCATCTTCCCATAAGGAATATCCACACCCTTATTTGTCTTGTCAACTGAAATTCCACAGCCAGATAGATTCTTTTTTTTTTTTTTTGCGGTACCAGGGATTGAACCCAGGGGCATTCTACCTCCGCGCTACACCCCTGGCCCTATTTTTTATCCTTTATTTTGAAACAGGGTCTCACGAAGTTGCTGAGGGCCTCACTAAGTAGCTGAGGCTGGCCGCGAACCCAGATCCTCCGGTCTCCGCCTCCCAAGTACTGGGATTACAAGCATGCATCACCATGCCTGGCTTCAGATAGATTCTGAGACATCCAAGGCCCAGGGTATCCAGAGACATCATTTGGCCCTTCTGTCCAGTTCAGGCCTCCTGACTTTCTAACTGGTCTGATCTGCTCCTGCCTCCCTACTGCCTCACATCTGTCATACACATCAGCCCTCACTAGCTACGAGTCAGCCCTGTCTGCATGAGTGTCTCCTTCACCTTCCAGAGCATCTGTGCTATAGGCGCTTGTTGGTGTGGCCCAAGTTTAAATCACATACTGCAGATGCTGCACTCAGGTTGGGTCAGGAGTGGTAGAGGGATTAATGAAAAGGAATACGGGTTTCAAATTACCAAATTATTTAAATCAGCACATTCCTTCCTGTTAATCCTCTTAAATTCACATTGTAGTTGAAAATTAAATATTTGAAACCTCATTTTAAGGTACTCATTCTTTAGTGGTGCCCCTCATGGAGAGAGATAGAATGTATAACATGTGTGATTTACTCCGCAAATATGTATTCTAGGTTCTGTTCTAGGTAATGGATATGGAGCAGCACACAGTAGTTAAGCCCCTGTCCTCATGGAATTTAGATTCTATTTGGGGTGGGGAAGAAAGACCTTTTTTTTGGTACTGGGGATTGAACCCAGGGGCATTCTACCTCTGAGCTATACTCCCAGCCCTTTTCTTTTTCTTTTTTTCTTTTTTTTTTTTTTTGTTTTGAAACAGGGTCTCTCTAGGTTGCTGAGAGTCTCATTAAGTTGCTGAGGCTGGTCTTGAACCTGAGATCTTCTTGTCTCAGCCTTCCAAGTACTGGGATTACATGTATACACCACTATGCCTGGCACAAGAGCTTACCTGCTTATAGATAGCATTTCCAGCAATAGGATGAACGATCTTCCAAGGAAGTAAGTGTACACAAGGAAAAATTTGAGGGACAGAACTCAGGGCCTCCAGAATTTAGAGGTCCAAAAAATGATGAGAGAGCAAAGTGATTCAAGTACTTTATGGACTAGTTTTAAATCTACCTATCTATCATCTATCTATCTATCATCTATCTTCGTTACTTGATTGCATTTTCAATATTATTTTGGACATTTTAATAAACAGATATTCATGGCAAAAGATTAACTAGTCAAACTGCACACAAGACATCATTTTTTTCTGCCCCCCCCCCGCCCATGCTCTCCTTACAAATGATCAATTTTGACTAATTCTGAGTTTTCAGAATTTCTGGTGGTTACTCCCTATGGGGAATCTTCAATTCTTTATCTCAATTTTCAAAAAAATCATAAAAATTTTTCCTTTTTTAATAAAGGTAAAACATAATCATAGGGACCTCTCCATTGGATCAGTAAGTTCCATTGCCTGTCCCTTGGAGCATAGAAAAGATACTAAGTCAAGACAGAGGCACAGGGATTCAGCTCTGAGAATGAGTCTTCCCATACTTATTTACTGCTTCCCAGTAAAACTGTGTGTGTGTGTGTGTGTGTGTGTGTGTGTGTGTGTGTGTGTATAAGAGAGAGAGTCAGCGTCATGGTTAGATATAGAATGCCCCCTGAAGAGCTCATGTTTTAATGCTCAGGGTCAAGATGGTTAAGTCATGGGATTTGTAATCTCATCAGTAGATGAATCCATTGTGGGTTTATCTGGGTGGTGTCCACCCAGGTGGGGTGTGGCTAGAGAAGGTGTGTCCCAGGGGATGTGGCCTTAGGTGTTGGTGACCATCTTAGCTCACACAGTGAGGTCACCATTTCAGACTGGCTCAGCTAGGTACACTGTACATGCTGAGTAGAAATTGTCAGCACGCAGACAAGCTTCCTTGGACCAGATGGGACCGAAAGGTGGACTTTGATGACCTTCTTTTCTCCCTGAAATGTTTACCTTGCCCCTCCCTAGACTTAACTCATGACTGCCACACCCTAAACCTAGCTGTGACTGCCTTTTCCTAAAACTCAGCCTGTAACCCTAAACTTAACTCGTGACCCCCTTGCCGTTTGTTTAAACCCTTAATTAAAAAAGAATGCTGGCTACAGGAGGTCAGGAGAATTGCCTGGCTTCTCCTCAGCCAATCCTGTTATTAAAAATAATAATTTTGGACCCAGAGTCGTTCATGCGAGGGACTTCAGCAAGCAGCAAATGCGGCACCAGTCCATCACAACTGGCGTTCCAACGTGGAGCAAGAAACCTTAGAGTTTTGGTGAGTCACTCGCATCATGACCAGCTTGGGAGGGCAGTCCACGGTGGAGACATAAAGGGGAATGATCTGTTTCATATGCCGCATTATCATAAATTGTTTCGCTGCTTGCTCCCCAAAGAGGAAGCTTCTGTCAGTCAGCAGACTAACGGAATTATTAGATTGGGTTACAGAAGCCTGCCCTTGGTTCCCTGAGGAGGGAATATTGGATCCTGAGGTGTGGGATCCAGTAACAATATCGACGGCAGGAAATGAAATTACCAGTAACCATCTTTTATCCTTGGGCTCTCATTAAGGCTTGTTTAAAAAGTTTTTGTGATACCCCAGATTTCCTTGTTCACTAAAATGGAGACCCTTCAAAATGAGGCACACCATGCTGCCCCTCTGCCTTTGGCGCCTCCTGAGCTGGCTAAGGGGAAGAATGAGAGTAAAGATATTCTTAAAAATCATTAACATGAGCCAGGCGTGGTGGTGCACGCTCGTAATCCTAGTACTTGGGAGGCAGAGACTGGAGGATCTGGGTTCGCGGCCAGCCTCAGCTACTTAGTGAGGCCCTCCGCAACTTCGTTGAGACCCGGTTTCAAAATAAAGTATAAAAAATAGGTTGTATTTGGGGTTGTAAATGGGGTTGTAGCTCGGAGGTAGAATGCCTCTGGGTTCAATCCCTGGTACCGCAAAAAAAAAAAAAAAAAAAACATGATTCCTTTTCAGGATGCTTGCCAATCAAGATTGTATCTGTTTTTGTTATATGTTTAAACTATAATGACCATTTTCATTTAGGTTTTTTCCTTTACAAAAAGAAAAAAGGCTTAAAATACTAACTATGATTGTTTAACATCTTGGTTTTCACAGATAATCCCTAAATTGTGTAAGTTAAAATGGTAAATGTCAACTGCTAAATATATTCTTGGCCTTTTAACATCAACAAAAGACAATATCTTAAGTCTATCAAATGTGTTCTTCATATAGATAAAAACAGGTTAAGACTGCCTTCTTTTGGACATTAACAAAACATAAATTACTGAGTTAAAAATTTTTATTAAAATGTAATTTTATATATAAAAAGCTAAAAAATCTTTAGGCTATGTTTTGATTAACAACTATTAAAAACAAAAGATATTCTATCTTCCCTAAAAAAAGGTAATTTACCCAAATTAGTATAATTTTTATAAAGATTGGTTTTAATATAAGGAAATCCAATAAATAAAAGGAGATATTAATATAGAGGTATTTTAGTAAGAAGGTTAAAGGAAAGAGAAAAATGCTTTTAGATGGAAAGGATATTACATGGTAAAATTTTTATTCTAAGTGACTGAGTTATTCCATAAGGAAAGAGAAAGATGAGAACAAAAATTACAGAAGGTTAATAAGCATGTTGCAGAATGTTTGAGGAAGTTAGAGATGAATTATATAGGACAAGACTTAAAAATTTTGGATGTGTAATTAAGATTGGTTAAAATTAAAAAGAATTATTTAAAGGGTTTTCTAAAAAATCACATTTAATGCTTTAATTATATATTTAAAACACTTAGATTTTCTTAAAATATTGATCTATTCTTGGTAAAATTTTACAAAATATTAGCCCCAAAACAAAAATCTTACATCTTCATCAAGATAATCTCTTGTGTAGACCTCTGGTCACTACATTCTAACAAAATCAGAGTTTAAAGATCTATGTTTTACAGCCTGCTAAAAAGTTACAGGTTGAGAGATCCTAGTTATTTCCTTGCCTATCTGCTTGATAAACATTCAAACTAAAAGCACAAATAAAAAATACAAAAGATTTACTAACTGCCCTTTTCATATTTCAGCTTAGTGATACTGTGTTGTTTCTCTGCCCCTTTTACACAGGGGAAGAAATCTAAGTAAGCAAAATTCTGTTCTAGCTGACCCCCATACCTAACTAAAATAAATAAGCAATTATTACTTAGGCTTACTATAGATTTGACATCCTACATATACATAACTATAAATGTATTATACATCTGAGGTTTATCTAAATGTTTCATAAAAGCTTATAACATTAAATATATAAATTTTATACAAGATAACCAATAAGTGATCTCTTCATGCAATGCATTACATCTGATGTTTAATACTGTTTAAAAATCCCTGTCATTGCCGGGCGTGGTGGCGCACACTTGTAATCCCAGTACTTTGGGAGGCGGAGACCAGAGGATCCGGGTTCTCGGCCAGCCTCAGCTCGCTCTCTGTCTCTGTCTCTCCCTCTCTCTCTTTCTATCCTTAATGAGGCCCTCCGCAACTTCGTGACACCCGGTTTCAAAATAAAGTATAAAAAATAGGGCTGGGGGCGTAGCGCGGAGGTAGAACGCCCCCACGTCCAATCCCCGATTCTGCAAAAAAAAAAAAAAAACCCTGTCATTTAAAAACCTGGTTTACATCTGTTTTGCTTTGACTAATGCCATCAGCTAATAATCCTGTTTCTAAAATCATCAGCACTGTTTGCTAAAACTCATAAAAGGTCTAAAGCTATTCTTTAAAATTTTTGTCAATGCTATTAACCTACATAAAGCTATAATTGTAGTTGTCTTACTAAGCAGTAAATTCTAAATTTCACTCCAATAATAAGGATTAATTATTACTTCTTCATAAGTTAAATATAATTTATTTTTCCTAAGTATCTTCTAATATGCTAAGCTTGGGAAAAACAGTTTGCCAAGCTGAATATACTCTTTTTTAAGATTCATATTTATAATTAATTATATTATGACCATTTCTTAAACAAAAATAACTAAAAGTGCTTAGGCATTTGGCATTCCAAATCATGCTGCTCTAATTAAAATTGGGTATTAATAATTATATATAAAAGGTCAAATTTAAATAAAAATTTGTTTATATCATCAGATATTATCAAAACTATTATACAATTAGATTTGTTTTTGTCCCTGATAATTTTATTTTATATTCTCCTTATATATCCTTATAATTGTTGTCTATTAACATTATAGGTATACAATTTCTAACATAATGCTTTATCAGCCATTATCTGAAAACAAACTATATCATTAACCTCAATTCAAAAATCTCTTTTAAAACAAAAAAGGGGGAATATGGAGTCGTGCTTTCCCTAAGGATTTCTTACTACTCTTAAAAATTTGTTATTTCAAATTGATAATTCTCTTCCAGCATCTCAGAGACACGCAATGAAAACTCATTCACTGACTCAACATATTTCTCGGGTCTTCTAAAAGGATCCCTTGGATGGGAAAAGGAAAGATCGCTCTTCATTAATAACTCTTGACACAAGATATGCTTGTGTAAAAAATAATAATGTTTGTGTTTGAATTCTAGGTAAAAATATTAGACCATATCAAATAAGAAACTTAGGAGATGACTGAAGAAATCAAAAAGCTAAAGTTTACCCCACAGGGAGTCACAGTCCCTCGAGCAGTGAGGCCAAAGACAACAAAGTCACCACCTAGAGGGCTAAATCAAAATTGGAGAGACTGGGTTAATCACAAGCTAGAACTCCAGAAAACATATTTCTAATGATGTTGGCTATCATAAATACCATTTCCTTAAACAATACTGCGTATTTGCTAAAACCGCTTCTTAGCACAGGAGATAGTTCTCAATAGGAGTATAACTTTACAGGAAGATCTAGATGGGTTCCTTTGTGTGTTTCATGGAACATTACAGAATGTTTTAGACCTGGAAGACAGACTTGGCTAGCCTGTGTACCTAGAAAGGGAAATCAAAAGGCACAATTCATTTTTCTTACCAGTTTCCATTCTGATGCCTGGCAAGAGATTAATGCCACACAACTAACTACCAGGCCTTTGTGTGCCCAGAGGAGACAGTGGGATCCATCAGATGAGTTATTAAGATGGTCTGAGTGTGTATAGCAGGGAAAGAGGTGATTGATTCGAGACCCCATGGGAGAACTTCTAGATGGTTTTAATCTAAATTAAGTTAAAATTGTATGTACCCTATAACAATATCACTTGAGATAATGTCATTGGTGTTATGATTTTAATAAGATCTGTTACAGTCTGAATACCAGTTATGGCTTGAAAAACTGACAGAAGATGCCCTTAGCCACCCTGGTGCAAGAACTGTTAGCATACTTAAGAAAAGAACACAGAGACTGATTACTGGGATGTGACTCTGGCTGGAATGGAATCCCTGCCTCCACCTTGTGCTGCCACCATGGCTCTTCACTATTCAATTCAAAATGCTAAAGATTTACAGGACTCTCAAAAGAACTATACAAACTTGGCAGATTCAGATTCACAACAACCAAAAAATTCTTAGAAATTGGACAGTTAAAAGACTCTGTGATTTGGACTAGAAAATAATTACAGGACTTAAAATGGTCACAATGCTTACAAATGTCATTATAATATTGCTCAATGTTGTAACATGTTAATTTACTAGATCCTTCTCATCATGTTTCATTACATTTACTAAAATTTCAGTCTAGCCATGGCTAATACTAAACTCCAACCTTTACAGATACTAAATTCCGAGAAAGCCTGGCTGATGATATTTCTGAACCCTTTTAAATAATGTTTTGCTCATGTATGGGGGCTGCTTAATTTGGATATCTTGGTTGTAATATTACTTGTTATTTGTGCAGTCTTCAGAAACACATGGAAACAATTGATGCTTCGCAAACTCAAAGTTTCAAAACTTATATTTTTTGGCCTTCTTTTTAAAAATTAAAGGGGCGATATGTTGGGGGCCATCGTAGCCCATGCAATGACTGGCTCAGCTAGGTACACAGTACATGCTGAGTGGAAATTGTCAGCACGCAGACAAGCTTCCTTGGACCAGATGGGACCGAAAGGTGGACTTTAATGACCTTCTTTTCTCCCTGAAATGTTTACCTTGCCCCTCCCTAAACTTAACTCATGACTGCCACACTCTAAACCTAGCTGTGACTGCCTTTTCCTAAAACTCAGCCTGTAGCCCTAAACTTAACTCGTGACCCCCTTGTCCTTTGCACGCTGGGTACAGGAGGTCAGGAGAATTGCCTGGCTCCTCCTCGGCCAACCCCATTATTAAAAATTATAATTTTGGACCCAGAGTTGTTCATACAAGGGACTTCAGCAAGCAGCAAACGTGGCACCGGTCCATCACACTTAGGGATTGTGCTTGAGTCTTTGAATCCCCTTGCTTGTTGCTTTCTTGTTTCCAGTGATATGAGAGGCAGAGCCCGTGTGCTCTTCCTCTCTCTGCTTCCTGCTGCCATGCCTGAGACCCAGTGACTCCCAGCTTCACATGGACTGAACCCCGAATCTCCAAGAAACTGTGAGCAAATAAATCTCCCTTCCTCTAAGTTCTGTGGTTAGGTCTATTGGACCTAGCTGTGAGAATGTTGACTGAGACAGGCAGAGAGATAGACACACACACACACACAAAACTGAGCAAAACTTGCACAAAATTGAGATGTGTTAATTTATTTCCCCAAATCCATCCACATACACTGGGAGGGAGGGAGAGATCTCATCTTTGTGGCATCGGGATTGGCATTGGTATAAGCCACACAGTCAACCCATTATCTACTCTAATTTTAGGAAGCCTGGAAATGTCCACAGCCCAACCATGGTTAAGAGAGAAAAGGTCAGGCTACTGAGTCCATACCATAGCTTTAAAATATCTGCTCCTTAAAGTATGGGCAGGACATCAGGAATCTCTAAACTACTGGGTGTCAGGTCAGATAGCTGTTCCTCTAAGAAGAATACTTTATCTGTGGGTTGACAAGTCATGTGTTTCTATAATAAACATTTTATTGAGAGCCTATAGTTTACCAAGGGTAAACTTTTCCCTTTCCAAGGGTAAACTTTGGTGAGAGAAGCAATTCATCCGAATCTGTTTGATTTTTTTCACCATGTAGTTTTATAGGTTTCAAATGGATGGATTAACCTAGAGTTTTTACTAATGGCATCGGAATATGGGTGCAATGATGTGTTTTCACTGGTTTGCTTTAAAATACAACAGTACCACCCCCAAAAAAGTTGCAGATAGAAATGGAACAAAGTTGAAAAACTGTCCATACCGTTTGAAGCTAGGTTATAGAACATTGCGAGTCATTATACTGCTTTCCCTATTTTTGGTATGTTTGAACATTTTCATAAGAAAAAGTTAAACAAGAAGAATATTAATGGGAATCTAGACTTCTGAGTAGTCCCAGTGGGGCAATCCCATCAAATATATGACTATCCACCATCACTATTTTTTCAGGATAACCCAGTTTTAATACAGTCTTAAATAACATGGTAGAGGGTCACTTAGGCCTGTTCAAGTATTTCTATACAAATCTCTCTTCTGACTGAGGTGACAATTGGTTCAGTATGTCCTTCCTTGGAGTGACAGACTCTCAAACAAGTATCTTATCTTCTGTCGTCTTAGCTTTACATTTGTGCAAAGAAGCAGTCTACCCCAAAGGTGAATACAAGTTTCCAATTCCTGCAAAATCAATTTCCTGCTTCTGTTCTTCCTGTCGGTGTTTCTAAGGCCTCAGAACCAAGGTTTGGACAGAGGAGAGCCTGGGCTCTTCCTGTCGCTCTGGTGTGTCTGCAACAGGCCAACTTCCCCGGCACATGGATTAGGGACTCAGATGCAACCTGAGATGTAAGGTTAGCTTCCTTCTTACACATCTCACTCTGGGGATCTTTGCTTTCACCCCATGCAGCATCTCCTGTTGCAGTAAGGAAAACATTCAAACTTAAAGTCAGCCAGGAGTAGTGGCACATACCTGTAATCCCAGTATTTGGGAGGCTGAGACAGGAGGATCATGGGTTCACAGCCAGCCTCAGCAACTTAGCGAGGCCCTGTGCAATTTAGGGAGACTCTGTTTTAAAATAAAAAATAAAATGGGGCTGGGGGTGTAGCTCAGAGGTAGAAGGCCCCTGGGTTCCATCTCCAGCACTATAAGAAAAAAAAGTCAAATACTGAGTATTTTAAACAAAAGTGAGGTGTGTTAATTTACTTCCCCAAATTTATCCAGAAATGATTTATTGAACCTCTTCTATGCATTAGGCATTTAAGGGGAAAACCCTTCCCCTTTTGCTCCTGTTGCCGGGGATGACATGGTGCACTGTGAACACATCGTCTCCACTATGATGGAAACCTTGTTCTGGGATGCCTGGGATGCATGCTGGAGGTGTCCACATGCAGTGAAGCACAGGTAGAATTTTCTATAATGCAAAGAGCCCAAGAATAAAGACCAGAGTAAAGCATGATAACAAAAAATGGTGAAGGCACGGGCCAGAGGCAAGATGTGCATCTCTAGGGAGCCCCTTGGGTCATCAAGACCAGCAACAGACCGGTTCTCCTGGCTGCATTTCCCAAACCCAGAATATCTTTGCTGCACTTGTTATTTTGCCTTTCTTGTTCTGAACTCCTAGCTACAATCCTTATCTTCTAAGTGACAACACGTGGAAAAGTGGATGGTGTACATTTCTAATAGAATTGCAGCTGATAAAATGAGATCTACACCATAGCAATGACATAGTTGCCTCCCTAGGCAAACAAAGTGGCCATAAATAAGGGTAATTGAGAATGATAGCAAGGGAGAGAGGAAAGGCAGGGGGTAGATGGTACAAAAATAATCTGGCCTACATGGGTAACACCCACTCAACTAGCCCTGCACCCTGCCTCCAGGCCTGTGATACACTCAGTGTTTGGGGCAGGCTCTACTCTGTTGGAAGCTAGCCAGCCCCCAGCTGGCCTGGAGAGGCAGGCATGACAAGCTATGGGAACACGAGGGGGGAACTGATCAAAATCTAGGCCGTATGAAAGGAATTGTATTACCTGGCTAACTGAGCTGTAAACAAGAAACTTATTCCTGGGCCCAGAACTTCATTTGATAGTAATTTCTTTACTGGTAACTTGTGAGTCTTCTTTTCCTTTAGAGGCTTGCTTTTATTGGCCCCATGTGATGCTGAACCTCTGATAAAGGTGAGCAGTGAGTTACTGCATCCTACGAGCAGTATCCCCCCTCCCCCCGTTGAATTATCTGGCACTTTGTGCGGGCGGGAGGGGATAGGGAAAAGCGAAGGAAGGATCGTGTGGTGTGCCCATCTACAGAGCTCTGGAGCATGAGAAAGCTTTTTTTTTTTTTTTTTTTTTTTACTGGGGATTGAACCCAGGGACATTCTACCTCTGAGCTACACCCCCGGCTCTATTTTTTATTCTTTATTTTGAAACAGGGTCTCACGAAGTTGCGGAGGGCCTCACTAAGGAGAGAGAGAGAGAGAGAGAGCGAGAGAGCTGAGGCTGGCCGCGAACCCGGATCCTTCGGTCTCCACCTCCTAAAGTACTGGGATTACAAGTGTGCGCCACCACGCCCGGCTACTTTTTATTCTTTATTTTGAAACAGGGTCTCACTAAGTTGCGGAGGGCCTCACTAAGGAGCTGAGGCTGGCCCAAAATAAAGTATAAAAAAATAGG
>PVJS01016775.1:0-37052 GCA_004027185.1 Glis glis
GCCTATTTTTTATTCTTTATTTTGAAACAGGGTCTTGCTAAGTTGTGGAGGGCCTCACTAAGTAGCTGAGGCTGGCCGCGAACCTGCGATCCTCCTGTCTCAGCCTCCCAAGTACTGGGATTACAAGAGTGCGCCACCACGCCTGGCTTATTCTTTATTTTGAAACAGGGTCTCACTAAATTGTGGAGGGCCTCACTAAGTAGCTGAGGCTGGCCCTGAACCTATAATCCTCTGTCTCAGCCTCCCAAGTACTGGGATTACAAGCGTGAGCCACCCGGCAGTGGCAGCCACAATTTTCACTCTCCGAGAAGCCAGCGATCGGACACAGCAGACTGGGAGCTGGGAGCTGAGAAGGGGTTAACTGTGGAGATGGAGCAGTTGTGTGGCAGGAGCAATGGAGAAAGTTATAAATAGGGTAACCCAGCCCAGAGCAAGGAAGACAAGGGCAACTTAGACTTGGGTCTGTGACTGATGGGTTTGAGAATGGCTCTCGCCTCTTCGCCCTGAACACTGAATGGGAAGAGGCTGCCCATTGGCCTCAGGAGACACCTCAGAGGATGCCCTGCATCCTGCGGGGACCGAGATGCCAGCGTAGGGTGGGGAGCAGGAAGCTAAGTCACGTGTGTCCTCTCTCTCTCTGTGTATGAATCCCAGTGGTCTTGGGCATCCTGCCGGGTTGGGAATGGGGCTGATCCTGGACCTGCAGCTGCCAGTTCCCCAGACCCCTGAGCCTTGCTGCTATGTCTAGCTGCTTTATCTCCTCTGTCCTGCTGTCCCTCCTTTTCCCCCCTGGCCCCCCACCTCTTTCCTCTTATCTCTTCTCTGATCTAGCAAGACTCCCAGTGCCAGATGGACCCTCCCACAGTCCTTCCCTCCCTCTTCCCCAGACTGGACTCCTCCAGGCCCGGAACGCTCTCAAGGGGAGGTGGGAATACAGTAACAGGTTCCCGCTTAAACTCTGCCCAAGGGAGGGGCTCTGGTTCCAGTCCAGTCCCTCCCACCCGGGGGCAGTGGCCACCCTGGACCAAACAGGTCACTGGGCTTGTCCAGCTCTCTGGAATCTCAGGAGGTGAGGGGAGGCTTCTCTGGCTTCAACCATGAAAAGGAAACTGAGTCTCTGGCTCGCCTCACCTGCTGCTTGGGGGAAGCCAGAGGAGGGGCGGTGTCTTTGTTGGGGCAGCTGAGGAAGGGAAGGCCCGGCCTCCACCCATGCCTGTTTCCTCATGGAGAATGGGAGACCACACCCCTTCCTCCCCCTCCCACGTGGTCCTGGGTGCTCATTTCCCACCCTCAGTACCCCAGTGGAGCCAGGGGAGGGAGAGGATCAGAGTCACACAGTATAGTTATTTACAGAAAGAAGAGACACAGGTTGATGTGAGCTCCGTGGAAGCCCCAGGATGTGGTCTTTAATCGATGCTCCTGGCCCTGCCTCCCCACCCCAGCCCCAGATGACCTATGTACAGAATGCGTAGGGAGCCAGGTCCAGGCCAGGCCAGCACCTCTCCTCCCTGGGCACCGCCAGGCTGCACTGGCAGGGCAGGGCAGGAGGATGCAGACAGCTGGGAGCCGGGTAAACTGGTCACAGGAAGTCTCGTGTCCTCCACGTCCCTGCCCCCACGGCCACGTGAACACACACAGGCATGCTCATGTGCGCAGAGGCATTCACACTTGTGCAGAGATGTGGGTCCCCATGCCTGTGCCCAGATGCAGTGCCGTCCGTGTGCACGTGTGCCACCGAGGATGGAGGCCTCAAGGTATCGCAGCAATAGTGCAAACCCAGCCCCTGCCCCTGCCGTGCGGCCAGAGGGGCAGGGCAGCTGGAGCTCAGGACTGAGGACTTCACTGTAGCCGGATGCCGTCCAGTCACCCAAAAGGCTGCCAATGGGCCCCCGGCCCCAGTTTGCCCCTGAGGGTGGTTCAGATAAATAGGGAGCCATTTCCTCCTTGATTCCTCCTCAGAGAGGCCCCAGAATAACAAAAACAGGCAGCTCAGAGACCCTGGGGTGTCCAGAAACCCTTGCTGAGTCTAGGTGGGGTGCCCCTGGGAAGGGGGACTCCATTCATTTGTGGCTTTCATCCATAAGGTGCCCCCCCCATTGCTTTTAGGGTCAAGGAGCCAGAGCTCCTTCATCCCACACGAGGGCCATGGGCAGGACTGTCTGGAGGTGGAGGAGTGCTGTGGCCTTAGCCTGGCTCTCAGGCATGGCCACGGCGGGGATCAGAGGACAGATGGGGAAAACAGCTGTAAACTTCTATCAGGCCTTGGAATGGGGTTAGGGAGTAGGAAGGGTTTGGTGGGGCCTTGAGAACTTTTCTAGAAGCTTAGGATCACTCAGGGGACCTGTCCGCCCTGACCTCCTATTATTATTATTATTTTATTTTTTATTTTTTTGCGGTACTGGGGATGGAACCCAGGGGCATTCTACCTCTGAGCTCCACCCCCAGCCCTGTTTTCTTATTCTTTATTTTGAAACAGGGTCTCACTAAGTTGTGGAAGCCTCACAAAGTTTCTGAGGCTGGCTGTAAACCTGCGATCCTCCTGTCTCAGCCTCCCAAGTACTGGGATTACAAGCGTGCGCCACCATGCCCGGCTCTGACCTATTATTCATCATAGACACTAACCCTCCAGGCACCGGGCCCCTCTGGCCCTCCCTCCCTGGGAAGATGGCCTGGACTGGGACTGCCGGGCCACACCAGGGGCACCTAACCCTGAGTTGCCCCAGAACCACCTTTATTGAAAGGGGAAGGTGCCATTTTATTTCAGGGACTATATTTGCTAGGCCCTCCAAATACACATATCCTGGCAGGGACAGGATGGTTGTTTTGGAATTGAAGACAATCTGGGACGTGTGGTCACCGTACCCACAACCTAGCCTTGGGCACGGGACAGGCAGCTTTGGTTTGGATCAGCACTCTACTTCTTCGGAGCTCCCACGGGGTGGAGGCGGTGCAAGCAGGGACGCCCAGCCCCTGGGATCAAGGACAGGATTCCAGGTGTGAGCTTCCCAGGGGAGGGCCTGGGGGATGGCCATGCCTCAGCTCCTCCAGGCCCAAAACCTCTTTACAGCTGCCCTGGCCCCAGCACCCCCAAGGTTACATTCATTAGTTAAGATTCAGTTAAAAAATAAATATAGATGTCAGCCCCTTCCCCCTAGGTCCCAGAGAGCTAAGACCCTGGTCCCAGCTGCCGAGTTTTGAGGAGGGGCCATCTCAGGCTGTGTCTGCTGGCGGCTGCCTGCCCCCACTGGAGGCCCCCCACAGCTGTGGCAATCTGTGACGATGGAAGCTACATTCACACAGGGAGAGTTGGTGTGCAAGGCCAAAGCCGCATGAGGTGGGGTGGGGACCGTGAAGGAAATGCCCTCCAGGCCCAGTCCACCCTGTGGTACTGAGGACAGGGCCACAGCCCCCACCCCAAACCCCTGAGGAGCCAGGAGTTGAAGGGTTGGGACCTGGAAGACCTTTGCACGGTGCCTCCCTCTGTGCTGGGTGGGGGCAGCCTCGTGGTTCAGGGCCGAGACGGTGGGTGCCAGGCTCGGAGGGAGGGGGGTGGCACTTAGGCCCCTCCGGACCTGGAATGGAGAGGGGGCATCAGGGGAGGGCACGAGCTGGGGCCCAGGAGGTCAGTGCAGGGCCCTGCAGGCGGCAAGTCACAGGCTGGCTGGGAGGGAGTCTGGTGGGAGGTCAGACAGCGGTGACATGGAAGACAAAACAGATGGGACGCAGAGGGAGACCCCCTTCCCAGGGAATGGGGGTCGCGGGGGGCACAGCTCCAGGGCCCACCTGGTCGGGGTGGTCCCGCGGTAAGAAAGGCAGCAGAATACGGACCACAGACCGAGAGGATGGGCGGGCAAGAGGAAGGGGCAGGGTAGGCTGAGGACTTTCTTCCCAGGCTGCCAGCAGGGCTGGAGGAATCGGCCCCCCAGCTCCCAGTCAACAGAATGCCAGGGGACGAGGGGACGAATGAGATGGAGGAGACAAGGACAGCGGGAGGGATGACGTGCCGGCGTCACACTGCCCCCTGCTGGGTCGGATCGTACCTTCCTCGGCGGATGTTTCTTCAGGAGCCAGGGAGAGGGCAGGCGGAAAGAGAGGAAAAGGAGCCATCTGAGCCTCCTCTTCTTTCAGGGAGGGGCCTTTGGGTTCCAAGAAGACCCCCTGTCCCAGAGAGGGGCCAGGGTCTCTGGGGCCTGGACAACTAAGGATAGGGCCAGGGAGCAATACTGAGATCTACCAAGAATGGGCCTGGTGTTCAAGTCCTGGCTCTGCTCCCAGCTCACCAGGTGACCCTGCGCCTCACGTTCCTCCTGTGCACATGAGGGGGTTAGACCAGCTCAAGGACTCCAAACTGAGATGCCCGTGGTGCATCTTAGGCTGAGTGGGGCCTAGGGACGGGGGACACATGCCCTCTCTTAAGCAGGCCTTGCATGGCTCCACTTTGGCCATGCTGGGATACTCTGAGGCACATGGGGCCCAAACTCACCCCCCCCACTTTTTTTTGCAGTCCTAGGGATTGAGCCCAGGGGTGTTCTACACTGCTCTAGGTCTCCAGCCCTTTTTATTTGAGACAGGGTCTCATTAAGTTGTTGAAGCTGGCCTTGAACTTTAGATCTTCCTGCCTCAGCCCCCAGTCGCTGGGATTACAGGTGTGCACCACCTGGCCAACCTTCCCATTTTTAAAGAGAGGCTGGAAGTCAGGATTGTTACTGTGAAACCTCCTGGTTTTTAAATGTGAACAACTAGGTCGGGTGTGGTGGCGCACGCTTGTAGTCCCAGTACTTGGGAGGCAGAGACCAGAGGATCTGGGTTTGCGGCCAGCCTCAGCTACTTAGTGAGGCCCTCTGCAACTTCATGAGACCTGGTTTCAAAATAAAGTATAAAAAATAGGGCCAGGGGTGTAGCTCGGAGGTAGAAGGCCCCTGGGTTCAATCCCCGGTACCGCAAAAAAAAAAAAAAAAAAAAAAATGTGAGCACCTAATTGTTTTAAATGTTAAAATGAGACCTCATGGGCTGACTTGTGCCCGTGATATATGAGCTGCGGTTTATATAACCTCTCAGTGAGGCCCCTCAGCTCCAACAGTTTGGGGTTCTGATTGCCTGAGGATGCCAGGGGGTCTAGGGTGTGTATATGTGTCTTACTTAAATCCCCAGCCCGTGCCGCCTAGGACGATGGCTGCGACCAGGACAGCCCCGGCGATGGAGCCAATGATGATGTTGGTGCCGCTGGGACCTGGGGAGGAGGGCAGGGCTCGGTTGGCAGGGACAGGCATAAAGAATGGGAAAGACAGTCCCACCCTGGGCAGCTGCGGCCTCACCTTTATACCTCTCCGTCTCACCAGTGGGTGGGGATGTGGGCAGGGGGTTGTGGATACTGCAGTCTTTGCCTGTCCAGTCGGGCTGACAGATACACTTCCCTTCGTTGCTACAGACCTAGAGGTAGGGTGGGGCCAGTAGAGGTGAGCAGGCCTGTGTCTCCTCTTGTGAGCTTCTCCCACCATCCCCAGCCTCTAGGCACCCACCCCGTGGTGGGAGCAGACCCGGCGCTCCCCACTGCCTGGGCAGGTGCTGAAGTTGAAGGCGGAGGCTGGCAGGCAGCGATGGTCCAGGCACAGCATGTTGGGCCCACAGGCCGTGCCATCCTCTACGTAGCTGAGGTCAGAGCCATCGGCCAGCTGCACGTGGCCTCCCCTGGGGAGACGGTACAGCCTGCCTCAGTCCCTGACCCCAAGCTCCCTTCCCCAGCCATGGTTCCAGCCAGCACCTGCAGTCCAGCTCCTTGCCCTGGTGGTAGAAGGTGACACTGCTGATGTCTCCCCCCAGATCCCCCAGCCGAGGAGCTCCAGAGATGTTGACGCAGAGGAGGAAGCCACAGAGCACATCCCTATTGGGGCATGTGAAGACAGTGAGCCTCAAGTTTGACCTCAGACCCAACTACTGAACTCTGATCTGCCCTCTCCACTGGGCCTCGTGGGCTCCTCCTAGGAGAATATGCTGTTCCATTTTGAAGACTGTCACCCCCACCCAGAGCTGGGAAGGCCCAGAGGTGCCTGGACTACTCACTGCTTATTGCATTGGACCCAGCCTGAGCCCTTGCGCCCACAGTTCCCACGCTCCGTCCCCTCCACATTCAGCTTCTCATAGCAAAAGCGATCAGCAGCCACTGCAGGCAGATGATGCCAGGTGTCACCCACCCACCCCAGAATGCACCCCAGGACCTCAGGCCTGCATTCCCCACACTCTGGGCTGACCCCCAGGCCAGCTCAGTGCCTGAGATCCTGGGGAGCCACACATTTGGTGTGTGGGGTGTATTCAGCCAAAAGCTGTCCCTCACCAGCCGTTCAATTCTGGTTCCTCTGGAGTCCCCTCTCCCACACCCAGCCAGACTCACCATGGCCCCAAAGGGCCTGGCACTGCCGGTCCCGGGTTTTGCAGCGACCTCCGTAGCAACGGCCCTGAGGGAGCAACAAATAAGAGACAAGGAAAGGAGACACTGGGGGATCAAGTGGAGACAAGAGACTACGTGGAGCCTGGAGCGGAAGAGCGCCCACCCCTCATACCTGCTCATGATCACAGTAGTAGCCATCCAGCTTGTGCAGGTTAGGAGGGCACTGTGGAGAGAGGGGCTGCCTTAGCAGAGCAGCCCAGGACTGAGAGCCGAGGCCGGGAGGAATGCAGGAGTGCCAGTGGGGGCTCATGTTACAGGGCTCTTCCATGTTCCCCATAAGGGATATGTTTGGCTCGGTGGATTTCCATAGGGATGTGAAAGTCCCCCAGCCTCTCCAACCTCCCTCAGTTTCCTGCACCCACCCACCTCGGAGGGCGGGGAGAACGAAATGCCAAGCACGTAATTAGCCTTTAGTAGATGTTAACCAATATTATTATCCACTCTGATCCCTAGCATACACTAGGTACTGTGCCAGGAGCTGGAAACACCAGCCAGATTGTAAATACTGGTTTCATGATTGAAGAAACAGCCAGGCGGCATGAAGAACCCCTTTCTCAGATAAGGAAACAGGCTGCGAAGCAGAGGGACGCAGAGAGCAGTCACCCAGCAGAGCCAAGCCGTCAGGGGTAGGGTTGCCTGGCCCGGGGCTCTGCAGAAACGACTCGGCCGGGCGGACCTGGCTTGAGTCCCCGGTGCAGGTCTCCGCGATGTCGCACTCGTTCACCGCCTCTCGGCAGGAGACACCTCGCGCCTCGTACTAGGTAAAGGATGCATTCCTGGGCTCAGGTAAGATAGCTACCTCGGCGCCGCCCTCCTCGGGGACCACACCCTCCACGTGGCAGGTTCTCAGGTTCCCGCCCCCACCTATCGGCCGCTCCGCCTCAGCCCCGCCCCTCATAGCCCCTCCCAGGTGGCTGTGGCCCCGCCCCAATCGCTCATTGGCTGTCTTCATTCAGGTCCCGCCCACGGGTGTGCTCCGCCCTCAACCACTCCTCCTCCTTCCTAACTCCCTCCTTTTATCTAAACGCGTCCTACTGTCCCTCCACCATCCTGTCCCCGCCCCCTCACCTTGCAGCGGCGACAGCATAGCCCGTCGCTGCACATGGCATCGTGAGTCAGGGTGCACTTCTTGCAGCAGTTGCCACCCGAACGGCTGCACTCCTGAGGGTCGCGAGGAGAAACGGAGGGAGGAGGGCGAGCCCTAATCCTCCTCCCTCCGACCCTCCCTCGCGCCCACCCCGGTGTCCCCGGCCCCCATCTGGCGCCTCCACTGGCCCCTCACCTGCACCGAGCCGCAGTCGCATTCCTCCCCCGCCTCCACGAAGCCGTTCCCGCACTCGGGGGGGTCCAGGAGCTGAACCGGGAGGGGGTGTCGGCAGTCTGTCAGGGACCCTGCCCAAGCCCGGATCTCCTGTTCCCCGCCCTGGGGCTGGTACCTTGAGGGGCTTGTTGAAGAGGCAGCTCCCGCCGCCCTCCTGCAGAAACTGGTTGTACTCGTCGATGCTGCAGCGTGAGAACTTGCGGGGCAGGTAGAACCTGGGCGGGATTGGAGGGACCGTGCCGCTGGATGCGCTCCTCCAGCCCTCCCTCTCGTCCTTTGTCAAGACTGGGGAGCGGGCACGCTGGGGGACTCGGTCACCATCGCGAAGAGGGTGAGGATCTACCCCGGAATACACGACAATCCTCCCACCTGCCCATCAAGAATGAGTCGCTCGGGTCCCCTCTGCGGAACCTCCAAGAGCCCAGGGCTGGAGCGCGCAGTAGGGACGGCGCCTCCACACGAGGCTCGGGCGACACCCAGTGGCCAATGCGCAGCACTACCGGCTGGCCAGTTTTGGTGTCAAAGCAGCGGAATCTGGGTCCTGCTTAGTAGGGTTTGCAGAAAACGGCTTCTTGGAATCCTGAGTAGCCCGGTGAACTGGGCTTTTTGAGGCCACCGGGTCCAGACTGCCATCCAGTGATCATTCTAGGACTCCCCTCGTCGAAGACCCTCTCTCCAGTTTGTCCCAAGTACTCACCCAGTGTCCTCCATGATGCAGCCCAGCCAGATATCTGGACACTTGCAGTCTCCTGAGAAGTGAGCCAGGAGGAGATGAGGGAGGGTCGAGGACCACCCTTTCCCGCTTACACCCTCTCACTTTTATTTTTATTAATTAACTAGTTAATTAATTTTTTGTGGTACTGGGAATTAAACCCAGAGGCATTCTACCTCTGAGCTACACCCCCAGACCGATTTTATTTCTTATTTGGAAACAAGGTCTCACTAAGTTGCGGAGGGCCTCACTAAGTAGCTGAGGCTGTCCTCGAACCTGCGATCCTCCTGTCTCAGCCTCCCAAGTACTAGGATTACAAGCGTGCGCCACCACACCCGGCTTACTTATTTTTAATATGTGTGTGTGTGTGTGTGTGTGTGTGTTACTGGGGATTGAACTCAGAGACATTCTACCTCTGAGCTACCCCCCCAGCCCTATTTTTTTATTTTTTATTTTGGAACAGGGTCTCACTAAGTTGCAGAGGCCTCACTAAGTTGCTGAGGCTGTCCTCGAACCTGTGATCCTCCTGTCTCAGCCTCCCAAGTACTAGGATTACAGGCGTGCACAGCCACGCCGGCTCATCCTCTCACTGTTAGAGATGCTGGGTGTGGGTCTGGGCTGGCTGTGGCCACATGGGGACCTCCAAGGTCCATACCTGCTGAGCTCCGGTGTTTGTTCCACATCATGCCCAGGTTCTGCCCCAGCGTCTGGGCCAGGGTCACTGCCATGGCCCCCATGTTGCCGTACTAGGAGTGGGGAGGATGGAGCACAAAGACATCGACATCTTCCCAATAGACACCTCTCCCTCAGCCCCACCCCGGCCATGCCCCTTCCTACTCACCTCATTCACACCCCCTCCCCGGGACAGCGAGCAGATGCCCCCCACGTAGGCTGCCCCACTGCTGGTGCTCTGGAAAGTCCTGCCCCTGGAAGGGAGAAGGTGTCAGGGTGATCTCCTGCCCCCCTCACAGTGACCCCCTGGGCTGTGAGGAGATCTGGGGGTCCCCACACTAGAATCCTTCCTCAGGAGGCAGGTCTTGCTCTGCATGTCGGCAGGTGTGACCTCAGGCAAGCCCTCCCCTCCTTGGGTTTGTCTGCTCATAAGCCAAATGAGAGGCTCCTATTAGATCACGTCTCATTGCAAGGCCTTTTTATTATATTTTCCCCCACCAGGATACTAGGTCCCTGAGGAAGTGATTATGGGACAGTCTGAGGAGGGAAAGAGGGGGTAAGGAGAGGTGGGGGCAGGAGAAGACCCCCCGGGTTAAGGCGAAGGGCATCAGCCTAAGGTGCTCCGCAGATGCACATGGCTGGGGGCAGGTGCAGGTGAAAGGTGGCCCCAGCCCCCAGACTCCATGACCCTAAGCACTGGTGCACGGGGTGAGGACTCACGAGAACAGGTGAGTGGCATCACTGGGCTCAGGCAAACCCTCCCGCCGGTAGACCATGAGCCTGGCCAGGGTCTCCAGGAGGTCATCCTGCACCTGGATCTTGTCCCCATCTGCCCATGTTTCCATGGCAACCAGCACAATACGGGTGTTGAGCTGCTCCTTGTATATCTGGGCCCAGAGGAGAGAAGTTGAGGGGGGCTGGAAGATGGGTATGGGTGTGGGGGGAACGGGGCTGAAGGAGGGCCTCAATCTGTCCCTCCAGGAAGTGGGGGTCAGAGGCTGACAGTGACCCCTGGCTTCCTGTGGTGGGTTGAACAGCATGGGAAAGGGGAGGGAGAGAGAGCTGCTCACCACGTCTGCCAGGTTCACCACGGACTTGGCAAAGTTGCTGGTGAGGACCACCGACTGTCGCATCTGCTCAAACTGCCAAAGGGAAGAGGGGGCGGGGTGAGGCTCCCTCTGGCCCCTCTTCCCTGTGTCACTCCCTCCCCCCGCTGTCTGGGAACTTACCAGCTGATGGTCATTGATCACGATCAGCTCCACATACTTGGTCTCACTGTGCACGGTGGGGTGGCCCCTGCGGACCTGGGGGGGGCGGGTGGGCACTTGGAATCAGTTCCCTCCATGTCTGGCCTCAAGGCCAAGCCATGAGTCTGTCCGTGTGTGGGGAGGGTCTGGACTACTGCCCAGGACAGTGCCAGCCTCCACTGGCAGAGGCCCCACCCCTCCCCAGCCCGGGAATGGGGCAGAGGGCCGGCGGCCCTCTGTGTAGACACCAGTGTTGGGAGGAGGTGGGCTCTTCCCAGAGCTGTCCCCTGGTCATGGCTGGGAGTGTCCTCCTGCCCTGGACCACAGCCCAGCATCTGTCTCTGCAGCCCGAGGTCTGAGCGGGCCCCGTACCTGCCTTTTCCTTCTCAGTCTCGGCCGGTTTGGAGGAACAGAATGGGCAGGGGCAGCAAACAGGCAGCCTGTGGGGAGGGGCAAGTGAGGGGGGCACAGCCCATCCCCCCAGCCCCGCTTCCCCTCCCTTACCTGGTTCCCTGCATCCGAGGGGGGCTGGGAGGAGAGGGGTCCGGTAAATGAGGTGGGGAAGGGGTCCCTGCAATGAGGTGGAATTAGTTCTTGGGGAGCCAACCAGGTCTGCTCTGTGCCCACTTGGGGGCAGCTCCCACCCATTCCCCCACCCCACCCTAGGGTGACCCAGAACTGGCCAGAGCTCCCATGTCGGATCTGATCTCCCAGATGCTCAGATTCCGGGGTCAAGACCTGGGGGCGCCCTGAGAGACGGGCAAAGGACACTGGAGCCCAATGGGAGGTCACTTGGGGGACAGAGGGGACATTGGAGCTGGGGCACAGGGAAGGGCAGCGAGGCTGAGGGAGGAGCAGGAGCCAGTGACAGCTGTTGGAACAGGCATGGCAGGGCCAATGGAGGGATGGTGAGGGTCTGTGCGGGGCTTACCTGGGGGGTTCCCCAAGGCTCAGCCATCTCTTGGGGCTCCACGATGTAAGTCAAGTTCCCATCAGAGAAGACCCCACTATGGAGAGAGAGGCACAGATCTCCACTGTCCCAGGCCGGGTGGGAGCCTCCCCGCTGCCCAGCCCTCCCTGTACTCACTGCAGCCCCTGGCAGGTGGAGATGGCCGCGAAGGAGCTCGGGTTGCCCCGGAGTTTCCCCTGGTAGTAGCAGTGATCTCCAGCCCCCTGGGGAGTGGCAGAGCAGTGAGCAAAGCGTGCGCTGAGGCAGAGGATGGGGGTGCACACAGCTGCCTTGTGTGCGGGTGACCGAAGTCCCAGGCACACCTGGGGCTCTGGAGTCTGGTTCTATGCTGGTGGTGCTCCTAATTTACTGTTTCACCCTTGGACAAGTTCCTAACTCTATCTGGGCCAATTTCACCTTGCCTATAAAATGAGGAGGCTGGATTGCAGCGGTGGTTCTGAGCCATTTGTTGGGGCTGGTGAAGATGGACTCCTTTCAGAAGAATAGCTAACAGTTACACAGCACCTGCCGTGTGCCAGCCCTGTTCTAAGCACCATGTATTATCTCATCTAATCAGATGACTGCTATGGACTCCCCCCCAGCCCCCACATACAATCTCACTTGAATACCGCCTCTGTGGCTGAGGAATTGTGAGCAGCAGGGGTCCTCCTGACCAGGCTTATGGGTCAGAGGGGACCAGCAGCACCCCCTCCCCTGAGTCTGCTTCCTGCAGAATTACTTGTGCTCCAGTTACTGAACAGGCGGGGAGGGGGAGCAGGCTATTTATAGACACTCATTCATCTTTGTTCAGGCTCCAGGGCCTCCAGGGCTGGGACCCTGTTGTGGCAAGCAGCCGGGAATCCCAGTGCAAGAGGGGCATTTCCTCCACTGCCTCCTACCAGAAGATTCTGGAGACATCACTGGTGTGGCACAGTGAGGGCCCTTCTATGCCTCCATGCAAAGAGTCAGACTTTGGGGCTGGGCAAGGGGGACGAGGCATCCCATCCCACACAACCTGCCCACTGGACTAACCATCCTCGGAGCCTCCAAGATGGGGAGGGATGGAAGGTCTCCAGGCCAGGCCAGCCCAATGTACCCAACTCTCCCCTACCAGCCACCTGTCCCTATGTCTTTCTTCTTTTTCTTTTTGTGGTACTGGGGATGGACCCCAAGATCTCAAACACTCCAGACAAGTGCTCCACCACTGAGACCCACTCTCAGGCCTGTCCCTATATCCTTAACCACAGAAACAGCACCTCTGTCCCTCCTCCCCGTCCCCTCCCAAAGGCACTCACGGTGCTATGCTGGGTTGTCCCCTCCCGGCTGAAGTGGCGCTCTACGTATTGCGAGGAGAGCAGGTGACTGAAAGAGCAGACAGGATGGTAGGAGGAAGGAGGGGGTCACTGGCAAGGCCAGGTCAGGCTTGGGTCCCAGCCCAGCTCAGGACTCAGGTCCCCCGGCCCCCCACAACCCCCTGAACCCAGGTGTGCGCTGCCCACCCTCCCGCCCTTCCTCCCGGGCTCGAGGCCACACTCACTGGTTCAGCTCCAGGTCCAGGGTGAAGTTTGTGTTGAAGGCCGGGATGACAAAGCTCACCTGGGCCAGATGGACGGGCTAGCACGGGGCGGGAGAGAGGGGTCAGCTGGCCTAGGTGGCCTGAAGGTTGGAGGCAGGAACCTCACGGCAGAGGGAGCCCTGGGGAGGGGACCCCACTTTGGGGAGAAGATGCTGTGCACAAAAGTCCTCTTCCTCCATGACCCTGGGGGCAGGGGCAACCCACCCACACTCTGGCAGGGCACCCTCTGCCTCTGGGCTGAACTCCTGCGGCCTCAGAAGATTCATGGTGAGGGAGAAGGGTCCCAGACCAGGGGAGGCAGGAGCGATGGGAGGCCGTCCCCTGCTCCCCATCCCCATCCCCAGTTCACATAGGAGGCCCTGGACTGGGAAGACACAGGGCTGGGCAGAGTGAGTGGGAATTGATGCTGGGACGAGGAGCAGCTGCTGCTTGGTCAGGAAGAAAGGACTTGGCTCCTCTACCCCCAAATCCATTGCCCTCTGCCTGGCCCAAAGCAGCTCATCTTTAATATTTCAATCCCATGGTTAATTTTTAAACACGGAAGTTTTCCTGATAAATTTTTCAGAGGGGCCTGTGCAGTGGGGCTGGGAGGCTCCAGGTTGCCATGGCAATGTACAGGCCTGAGCAAGATGGCCGCCCTGCCAGGCTACTGTGAGGGAAGGGGACTCCTGGAGGGAAAGCCACCCCAGGAGAAGAAGGGCAGGAGAGTCTGGGCTGAGGGGGCCCTGAGTCACAAGCACCCTAGGGACCCGACATGGCAGGAGGCTTGGGCCCCATCCCCAGTTGGAGAGTATGGTCTCAGGTCTTACGAAAAATCCGGAAGCCCGGGAAGGCCTGAGGGGATTCAGGAGCTGGAGCTTTCTTCCTACCCTGTCCTTTTAAGACTGAGCTCCAGACACTAAGGTGAGGGTCACAGCACTCTGCCCTGCAGATGGCAGGCTTCTGTTCCCTGCCTGGCTGGGGCGGTGGGGTGGAAGATAGGGAGCCTGATGTTCAAGTCATGAAATCCCATAGCCGGCTGCCTCAGCCACCTGATCATGACTAATCCTCACTGAGCGCTGCTGTACCAGGTACCTGTCCCATCCCTTCGCAAGCATGATCACATTTCATCATTACAAGGACTTTCCAGGAGAGATGCTACCCCACCTGACAGATGGGGAAACCAAGGCACAGAGAGGCCAACTAATTTTCTCAAGGACACGCAGTTCAGAAATGATGGGTCTGGGGATTCAAACCCAGGGAATCCACTTCCAGGGCCTTCCCTCCCCAAAGGTGAAGTAAGATGGAAGTTGGCCCAGGGGCCATGGGAGGCCCTGGGAGAGGGGGCAAGGTGGGGTGAAGGGCAGAGCACAGGTAGGCAGACCTCTGCTCCCCAAGAACACTGACTCTTCCCATCCCAGGCCGACCAGGGCTCTGGGCCCCATCCTGCACCCGTAGAACATTGATCAGACCCGAAATAGAAAGTCAAGGACAAGGAGTCATTACTCCCTTCCCCTCACCCCTGCTCTCCCCTCCAGCTGGGCCAGGGCGAACTCTATCCCTGTCTCTCCTCAGCCCTGGCTAGACCACCTCTGTCCTCCCCTCCCCAACTCATCTGTCTGTCCCCACCGACAGGCCGCTACCCCAGCCTCCACTCTGGCTGCCCGGAGGCAGCTTGCCCAGGCCCCTGGCCTTGATTCTACTCTCTTAGGCTCTGCAGCCTCAGGGATGACTCACAACCTCTCTGAACCTCAGACTTTCCCACTGAAAATGGTAAGATGAGCCCAAGCTCAATTTTATAGTATTATTATTGTTATTGTTATTGTTGTTATTTGTGGTACTGGGGATTGAACCCAAGAGGATTCTACCTCCAAGTTACACTTCCAGCCCTATTTTATTTTTTATTTTGAAACAGGATCTCACTAGGTTGCTGAGAGCCTCACTAAGTTGCTAAGGCTGGCCGCAAACCTGTGATCTTCCTGTCTCAGCCTCCCAAGTACTGGGATCACAGGCATATGCCACCATGCCTGGCCCTATTTTTATTTATTTATTTGTTTATTTGTTTATTTATTTTTGTGGTACTGGGGATTAAACCCAGGGGCATTCTACCCTGAGTTATACCCCAGTCCTATTTTATTTGGAAACAGGGTCTCTCTAAATTGCGGAGGGCCTCACTAAATTGCTGAGGATGGCTGTGAACCTGCGATTCTACTGTCTCAGTCTCCCAAGTACCAGAGTGTGTGCCACCTCTCCTGGCTTATTTTTTATTTTATTTTATTTTATTTTATTTTTTATATCTATCTATCTATCTATTTATTTATTTTACAGTACTGGGGATTGGACATGGGGCATTCCACCTCTAAGCGATACCCCCACCCCTATTTTTTATTTATTTATTTATTTATATTTTTTGTGGTACTGGGGATTGAACCCAGGGGCATTCTATCTCCAAGCTACACCCCCAGCCCTATTTTTTATTCTTTATTTTGAAACAGGGTCTCACTAAGTTGCGGAGGGCCTCACTAAGTAGCTAAGGCTGGCCGCGAACCTGCGATCCTCCTGTCTCAACCTTTCAAGTACTGGGATTACAAGCGTGCGCCATCACGCCTGGCTATTTATTTATTTTTTGAGGTACTGGGGCTTGAACTCAGGGGCATTCTACCTCCGCGCTACACCCCAGCCCTATTTTTTATTCTTTATTTTGAAACAGGGTCTCACTAAGTTGTAGAGGGCCTAAGTAGCTGAGGCTGGCCACGAACCTGCGATCCTCCTGGCTCAGCCTCCCAAGTACTGGGATTACAAGCATGCGCCACCATGCCAGGCCTGGCTTATTTTTTATTTTGAAACGGTCTTACTAAGTTGCTGAGAGCCTTGCTAAGTTGCTGAAGCTGGCCATGAACCTGCAATCCTCCTGACTCAGCCTCCCTAGCACTGGGATTACAGGTGTGCACCACTGCACCTGGCTAGGATGAACCCACTTTTGAGGCTGGGAGGCTGCCTTTGTTGTGGGAGGTCATCCTGGGCCTGGGGAATTCCGGCACTTACAGAGTCATCCCTGCTTAGGGAATCAGCAGGCTAATCTACCTGGCCCCCTCCCTCTGAAGAGGCCAGGCTGGCCCCCACTCTGGGGAACCCCCCACCCAATGGGGGTACAGTGCCAGATACTGCAGGGTCCTCTTTGTACCCACATCCTATAGCCTGTGAGACTCAACTGTGGAAGTAGACCCTCCTTCCTCAGCAGGACACAGGGCTCCGGCCAGAGAAGACCTTGGGGTAACACAAAGGGAGCTGGTGGGGCTGGGCCTGACCAGGAGCAGGCCTGAGGGGAGGTGCTGGGGGCACCAAAAGGTGGTGGGAGAGCTGGGTGTGGTGGCACACGCCTATAATCCCAGCACTCGAGAGGCTGAGACAGGAGGATCGCAGGTTCAAGATCAGCCTCAGCAACTTATTGAGACCCTGTTTCGCGGCCAGCCTCAGCTACTTAGTGAGGCTCTCCACAACTTCGTGAGACCCGGTTTCAAAAAAATAAAGTATAAAAAATAGGGCCAGGGGTGTAGCTCGGAGGTAGAACGCCCCTGGGTTCAATCCCCGGTACCGCAAAAATATAAATAAAATAAATAAAAATAAAAATAAAATAGGGCTGGGCATGTAGCTTGGAGGTAGAATGACCCTGGGTTCTGGTGGAGAGGAGAGAGATCAGATCCCCGGGCACGTTTGTCTGGCACCTCTGCACCGCAGGCGCCAGGAGGAGGCTCCTGCTGGCACCAGAGCCCCAGAAACCCCAGCCTAGCTGTATAGGCCCATGTTCCAGCAAAGTCCAACTCTTCTTCCTGTCCCTGCCCTTCCCTGACCTCATCCCATCATCCCTCAGTCCCCAGGGGCCCCTCCTGAGGTCACACCAGTCACCCAGCCACCCGCCCCTCCTGCCGGCTCAGCGCTGACCCTGCACCCTGCCCTTGCCACGCGCTCCCCCGCGCCGGGCACTCATGTGCTCCTGCTCATTTGATCCCAACCCACCCAGGCCGTCTGGTCCTCATTTTACAAACGCCAGGCCAAGGTTCAGGAAGAGATGCCTGGAGGTGACTGTCCCCGGGTCACTGCTGGGAGGGGCTGAGCCAAGTCTCCCTCTTGGGCTGGCGGTTGTGTCTGCCATGGCAGCTGTGAGCCCCTGGTGGGGTGACCACCCCCTCCACCTGAGGCTGCCCTGTCGCTTCCCCACTCTCCCAGGCACCTACTTCAGGGGACCGTGCCTCACCCTCTCTGTGCCCAGTGTGGCCTGACCACATACGGGGTTCAGAGAGAATGAGGCAAAGATTATGCTGGAGTCCTCAGTCAAAAATACAGGTGCCATCGTGGCCCCAGACCTACAGAATCCCAGTCATGGGAAGGGAGAAACTAAAGATCTCTAGGATTCCTGAGTGCCCAGAGAAGTTGAACATGCAGACCCCTGCTCCCCACAACTTCCAGGCACCGGCCCTCAAACTCTCACCCTGAATCCCCCACCTGCACCTCGACTTCCCACAGCCATCTCCTCCCCTCTGCATCGGGGGAGCCTGCTGTCAACCCAAGCCCCACTTGGCCCTGTTTGCCCTTGATGGGGGCCTTTAAGCACAGAGATCTTATTATTTGTGTGTGTGTGTGTGTGTGTGGTAGTGGGGATTGAACCCAGGGGCTCTCTACCACTGAGCTACACCCCAGCCCCCCTTTTTTTTTGCGGTACTGAAGATTGAACCCAGGGGCATTCTACCTCTGAGCTACACCCCCAGCCCTATTTTTTATTCTTTATTTTGAAACCGGGTCTCACGAAGTTGCTGAGGGCCTCACTAAGTAGCTGAGGCTGGCCGTGAACCTGCCATTCTCCTGTCTCAGCTTCCCAAGTACTGGGATTACAAGTGTGCACCACCTCGCCTGGCTCACCCCAGCCCTTTTTATTTTTCTATTTTAAAACAGGGTCTTGCCAAGTTGCTGAGGGTCTCGCCTAGTTGCTGAGGCTGGCCTTGAACTTGCAATCCTCCTGTCTCAGCCTCCCAAGTATTGGGATTACAGGTGTGTACCACGGTACCTGGCAGATCTTACTTTTATTTATTTTGAGATGGGATCTTGCTATATTGTGCAGGCTGGCCTCAAACTCCTGGGCTCAAGTAAGTCTCCTGCCTCAGCCTCTGGAGCACTGGGACGACAGGCATGTGCTGCCACCACAACCGGCTGCACACAGTTGTTGTTGTTTTGGTACTAGGGCTTGAACCCAGAGGCATTCTACCTCCAAGTTATACCCCTAGCCCGATTTGTGTGTGTGTGTGTGTGTGTGTGTGTTACTGAGGATTGAACTCAGAGGCATTCTACCTCCAAACTACACTCCCAGTCCTATTTTTATGTTTTATTTTGAAACAGGGTCTCACTAAGTTGCAGAGGGCCTCACGAGGTTGCTGAGGCTGGCCACAAACCTGTGATTCCCATGTCTCAGCCTCTCAAGTACTAGGATTACAAGCATGCACCACCACGCCTGGCTCCAATTATTATTATTATTTTTTAAATTTCTTTTTTGAAGCCGCGCGTGGTGGTGCACGCTTGTAATCCCAGTACTTTGGGAGGCAGAGACCGGAGGATCCGGGTTCGCGGCCAGCCTCAGCTCTCTCTCTCTCTCTCTCTCTCTCTAATTAGTGAGGCCCTCGGCAACTTTGCGAGACCCGGTTTCAAAATAAAGTATAAAAAAATAGGGCCGGGGGTGTAGCGCGGAGGTAGTACACCCCTGGGTTCAATCCCCGGTACTGCAAAAAAATAAATAAATAAATAAATAAATTTCTTTTTTGGAAACAGGGTCTCACTGGGTTGCTGAGAGCCTCTCTATATTGCCGAGGCTGGCTTTGAACCTGTGATCCTCCTGTCTCAGCCTCCCAAATACTGGGATTACAAGTGTGTGCCACTACACGCGGCTTGCACAGCTTTTTATTTTTTTTTTCGGTGCTGGTGATGAAACCCAGGGCCTCATGCATGCTAGGCACATGCTCTACCACTGAGCTCCAGCCCTTTTATTTTGCTTTGATCACTGTTTGATTTCACCTGTTCACATGGGTGACCTTGATTCTCCTCGAGCAAAAGCAGTCCAGCCTTCTTCCTACCCAAGGGCTCTCGCAGAATGGAAGGGCAGCAGAAAGCCTGAGTAAGCTACTTAATCCTCAGCCTCAGTTTCTCCACTGGTAAAATGGGGATGTTATGAGGATGAAGTGAAAGCCCTGTTTAATGTACTACTGTCATAAAGATTATAAGCCAGGTATGGTGGTGCACACCTGTAATTCCAGTATTTGGGAGGCTGAGACAGGAGGGTTGCAGGTTTGAGGCCAGCCCCAGCAATTTAGTGAGACTCTCAGCAACCTAGCAAGACTGTTTCAAAACAACAACAACAACAAAAATAAATAAAAAGAGCTGGGGGTGTAGCTCAGAGGTAGAATGCCCCTGGGTTCAATCCCCAGTACAAAAAAAAAAAAATAGTATGAGCCAGGCATGGTGGCGTGCACTTGTAATCCCAGTGCTTAGGAGACTGAGAAAGGAGGATTGCAGGTTCAAGGACAGCCTCAGCAAATAGTGAGACTCTCATAGCCTAGTGAGACCTTGTTTCAAAATAAAAATAAAATAGGGCTGGGGGGTGTAGCTTGGAGGTAGAATATCCCTGAGTTCAATCCCCAGTCTCACATACACACACACACACACACACACACACACACACACACACACACACAAATGTTTCAGCTGAACGGGGCTTTGAGGAACTGGATTAAAGACCCCCTAGGATCATCTCCTGTGACAGCAACATGCCAGAATGGTGGCTTTGTGCTCCAGATCCGATGGACTGGGGTGATTTACCTGTGAGGTATCTCACCTGAGGACAACTTTCTGGAATCCCCTCTGCCTTGATCTGCTTGGAGACAGCACGCCCTCAAGGGGGGCGGCTGCAGATAGGGGAGGAACCGGGGAGGCAGGGGCCCCACCTGGGAGCGGGCCCTGACTGGGAGACCCCCCTTTCCCTGTGACACCAGTGACTCCCCCAGCGTCCCCTCCAAGGTGCCAATGCTCCGTTCATTAGCAGGGCCACAGGATTCCCAGACGATGAGAACAGTTGGATGAATTTCTGAGGATGGGATTTGACCTAAATTTTTAAGGACAGAGTCACTTCCTCACAGGGTCATCAGTCCCTCTGGGGACAGGTGCTGGACAGCTGGGTTCCTCCAGGCAGCCAGAAGGGGTGCTTGAGTGAGGACGAGCACACGGCCAGAGTCTGGCTGGGGAGGATTCAAGATGTGGGGCCTGCGCTTGCTCCTCCCCGGAGCCCCACCTGCAGCCTGACAGGTAACCCCCAAACGCCCTGGCTCCTGTTCCCGACTTCCAGCCCTAGGTCGGCGCCAGGTGCCTGGGAGCCTGCCCTGTTCAGGGACGTCCAGGATGTGGAACATCACGCAGGCCAGGTGCCAGGCTGCATGCCTGACCTTCACCTCCTCTAGTCCTCACAGCAGCCCAAGGAGTGGAGACGCTGTCACCCCCATGGAGCAGGAAGGGGGTTCTGAAGGCTGCAGTGTTTACTCAGGTCATGGCGGGAAGTGGCGGAGCAGGACCTGCACTAAGGCTTTCCCACCCCAAAGCCACAGTGTGCGGCCTTTCCCACCGAAGAGAAACCTGCGTCACTTCTCCCTCACCAGGCTCAGTGCAGGTCCTCCAAGAACAAGCTGAGCCCAGCGTGAACCCTGGCCCTGGCTTCCGGCCAACTGCCCTCCAGGGAGCCCCTCCTGCCCCGACCCCAGGACAGAGCCGCAACTTTGGCAGCACAGACAGTAGCATGACCTTGGTGGTAGTGGGGTAGCAGGACCTTGGGCACAGACCCTGGGGCTAGCTGCCTGTGATGACCATCTTGCACGAGCTGGGGGCTGAGCCTGGCTCAACTGCCCCCCACTCCTCTGCAGCAAGGAAGCACAGGCAGCACGTGCCTCCGCAGAGGGCTTCCGGGCGGGCGGGCGGCGTTTCCAGTAAGTGCTGCTCTGGGCAGCTCTGGGCGACTGGGCCCCTCCCCTGTGGTTCACAAGATCATTGTCTGCTGTCCTGGGAGCCCCTCACTCCTGGCCTGGTCCACTTTCCCACACTCTGTCCTCTCCTGGTTCCCAAGGAGTCTGGGTTTCCCAGGCCAGGCATAACCCACACAGCAGCTGTGTATGAATAAGAAAAAGGTGACCCTTGGGACACATGCAGGCTCGTGAGCCCAGGGATTTCATTCAGCTTGCTCCCCCTTGCCTCAGCATGCCCTTGTGCTGTGAACAACCCACCCGACTGTACACTGTGGCCGTTACCCTCCTGCCTTGCCCCTGCAGGCTCCCTGTGAACACAGGTCTGAACTTTCAGAGGTCCCTCCACTTCTCTGAGCTGCAGGCCCAACCTGTTCCCAACTGGACAGAAGTGGGGTGTAGAGATCAGTGTCCCTCCTCTCTACAACCTGAGGTGGGCAGTGCACCAGCTAAGAGTGCTGCTCTGGGTATCAGTCTTTTTTTTTTCTTCTTTTTTGTGGCACTGGGGATCGAACCCAAGAGCCTTCTACCCCTGAGCTACACCCCCAGCCCAGTTTAATTTTTATTTTGAAATATGGTCTTGCTAAGTTGCTGAGGATCTAACTAAATTGCTGAGGCTAGCCTGGAACCTGCAATCCTCCTGTCAAGTACTGGGATCATAGGCATGTACCACCACATCCACCTGGAATGGTTACTTCACCTTTCTTTGTCTGTTTCCCCATCTGTGAAATGGGAATTAAAGCCCCACCTCCTGGAGATGGGATGAAGATTAAATAAATTCATATATGTAAAGGCAGAAGAGTACCAGCCCCAGTGAGGGCCCAGGAAATTGTGGTCTCTCTAGCCTGCCTTTCTTTCCTTCCTTCCTTCCTTCCTTCCTTCCTTCCTTCCTTCCTTCCTTCCTTCCCTCCCTCCCTCCCTCCTTCCTTTCCTTCTTTCTTTCTTCTGTTGTACTGGGATTGAGTCCAGGGGTGTTCTACGTCTGAGTTACACACCCTTATTTTATTTATTTATAGCCTTATATTTATTTATTTATTTTTGGTACTGGGGATTGAACCGCTATTGGTACTGGGTAGCACGGCACTCTACCTCTGAGCTATACACTCAGTCCTTTTTATTTTTTGTCTTGAAACAGGGTCTTGCCAGGTTGCTAAGAGTCTCAGTAAGTTGCTGAGGCTGGCCTGGAACTGGCTATCCTCCTGTCTCAGCCTCCGGTACTGAGATTACAGGCATGTGCCACCATGCCTGGCTCCTCTCTAGCTTTTCATTCCTTTTTTTTTTTTTTTTTTGCGGTACCGGGGATTGAACGCAGGGGCGTTCTACCTCTGCGCTACACCCCCCGGCCCTACTTTTTATACTTTATTTTGAAACCGGGTCTCACGAAGTTGCGGAGGGCCTCACTAAGGAGAGAGAGAGAGAGAGAGAGAGAGAGAGCGAGAGCGCTGAGGCTGGCCACGAACCCGGATCCTCCGGTCTCTGCCTCCCAAAGTACTGGGATTACAAGCGTGCGCCACCACGCCCAGCTCTTTTCATTCCTTCCTGATCGCCTTCCCTCCTGTCCCACTCCCGGTCCTGCCAAGCCACGGGTCCTCAGCACACGACGACCTCTCCTGGTGGTAGGTGAGACTGAGGTGTATGTTATCATCATCCTGGTTTTAGGGATCAGAAAGATGGGGCTCAGAAAGGTGAAGTGACCAGCCCAAAGCCAGAGCAGACAAGTGTGCAAGGTCCCTACTCTGCCCGGCCAGCCAGTACATGCCCCGGGCTGCCTACATGACCGGAGATCTTGCTGCCGATGCAACACCTGCTCAACCCGAAGTCTACAACATTGTGGTAACTTAGGACAAAACCCAAGCCATGCCAGTGTAGGTCACTACCATCCCCGGAGGCTTCAGGACCAGACTGCTCCAACCCTGGGGAGAAATGCTGGTGGGAGCTGAGGGTGGGGAATCTGCTGGATAGGTCATATTGCCTCCTTTGGCCTTCTTCCATCCTCCTTGCTCTGGGTGGGGTTGGGGAAGTGCTCCTTGGACCCAAATCCAGAGAGCCCTGGAGGCAGAACCGTGAGGCATGGAGTGCCCTGGTCCTGAAGAAAATCACTCCCAGCTCCACTGTTAAGATCTGATTGACTTTCGGCAAGTTACTTAACCTCTCTGAGCTTGAGTCGGCTCATCGGCAAAATGGGGCGGACAGAAGTGACTTGCCTCATAGAGTTGTGAGAAATAAGTGATGTAATGTGCATACAAAGCTTAGCAGAGTGCCTGGCTCGGAGAAGTCCACAGCCTTGGCAGCCCTCTTCCTCTGCCTCAGATAAGGCAGGACCCCAGGCGAGTGCCCTGGGAAGTCTCAGTCCCCAAGACCCCTACTGGAGATGACCACTACCCACAGGACCTCAGAACTCTCCAACCCCACCCCTGCCCCACAGACGCCCCTTAGGTGTCCTGGGACTCAGTCACTCACGTACACCTCACATGATACCCACTCACCCAG
This sequence comes from Glis glis, assembly GCA_004027185.1. NCBI lineage: Eukaryota > Metazoa > Chordata > Mammalia > Rodentia > Gliridae > Glis > Glis glis. The sequence goes on from PVJS01016775.1 coordinate 23,440, forward strand.
CAGAAGAACACCCAGAGACCCCACATGGCCAGAGGCACCTCCACTCAGGCCTCCCCCCATCTTCAGAAGGACTAGGCTGAAGGAGCAACCTACCAGTTGGAACCTCCATTTTCCAACCGCACCTGGCCCCCCTGCTTCCCTGGTCTCTGTCCCCACAGTGGCATCACCCCTCCCTGAATCTGTACCAGCAGTCAGGCAGGGCCACCAAGTCCCTGCCAAGGCCACTGCAGGGCACACAGTTCACAGAAAGCCAGACTAGGGACCAAACGGCAGCCAGGACACCCTGAGGCTGCTCCTTGGACCATCCACACTGCCATCCACCTGCCTCTCAAGGAGCCTGGGCCGAACCCCACCCCGCCCCACACCCCAAGCTGAAGCTCAGGACCATCAGCCCCCTCCCCACCACCGCCCGCTCACTGTCCTGAGTGATGGTGCATCTATTATGCATGCTCCCTTCCGGCTGCACTCATCTCAGTACTCCCCACCCCGGCACCACCCCACACCCCCTCCCCCTTAAGGGCTTTTAACCAAGTACATTAGGCAGGGCCAGATGCCAGTCTGACAGATGTCTGTAATGTTAGCCTCCGTTTCCCTCCTTCCTCCCTCTGCCCAGCCCAGTTTACCTCCCACCACTCCCAGCTGCCAAAACTTCCCAGACTTCAGCGGTCCCCCTCCTCTGAGTCTCTCCTCCACACCTCCTATTCCTGCCAGGCCTTCACCATCCAGCCCTCTGCCACCCCCGTCGGCCTGGCTAACTTTCAGCTTCAGGTCCTGCAGAGCCGAGCATGCTGAATGAATATTCCATCTGGGTGATTATTATTCACATGATATTAATTAATTATTAATTGCAATTAATCTCTTTCATTTCTAACCTTCCTCTGGGAGGCAGGAGGGGTCTGGCAGCTGACAGGGACAAGGGGCAGGTAGAGCTGGTATTTGTGGATGAGCTTGGGGCTTCAAACAATTGTCCAAGGCTCCACCTTCAGCCAGGACAGGAAGGAGAACAACAAGCCCATGTGTGCACAGTGGGAAACTGAGGCAGGAGCAAGTACTAAGCCATTCTAAGAAAGCCCACTGAGGGTGGCTTCAGCAAGTATCTGGGAGTCTGAATCCCTGACTGGGTGCTTCTTCCAGCCCCCCACTGCCCTGCCCAAGCGCCATTTGAAGCAGAACCACTAGCTGGGGCAGGAAGGAGGGGCTGGTGGAAGGCTGACCCCAAAGCAGAAGTGGGGCCTGGGTGTGCCAGGGGCCCTGGCCTTGGAGGGCAGGCGTTTCCACAATGACGGGAGGGGACCTGGAGCTGGGCAGACCCAGTGCTCCCCACTCGTGGGCTCCAGCACCCACCTGCTAGCCCATTGTACAGAAGGGGAAGCTGCAGGAGGCAGCAGAGGCTCCCAAGCCCTGGCTACCGGCCGCCTCCCTTGGGCTCTGAGGCCTGCTGCAGCCCCCTGGCCTCGCCACCCAGCCCCACTCACCGGGCCCCCAGGTGGCTCCTGGCGGACCCTGGTGTCCAGCTGCTGCTTCCGGACCTCTCCCCCGGAGCTCTCCCCTACCAGACGGCTGGGCTCTGTGACCTCGGGCGCTTCTGGGCTCCCCAACTGGGGTGAGCCCCTCCAGCGCAGAGCTCCAGTAGGACCCCGGGCCCCAAGACCTGGGGAGACAAGGCCATAGCTGCGGGAAGATGCCCTCCATGGGGCAGGGGACTTGGGAACAAGGTGGGCACACCCCAACCCCTGCTCTGGTGTGGCCCTTCAAGCCCTGGGGGGATCCAATGGTAGGATCTGGCTGCCCTGCAGAGGGAAGAGCCCCACGGGGAGGGGGCCAGGAGCTTCGTCCTGCCCAACCGTCACGACTGCCCCCCCAACCTGCAGAGACCCGCAGAGTCGGCCGGCCGGCGGCAGGGGAATGGCCGCGGTGAGGCCGGCCAGATCGGGACAGGTGGGTGGACGCATCTTCCCTGCTCGCCCGCTCCCGCACCCTCCCGCGCTCTGGACCGGCTGTCACCCGGAGCACTGCGGGGAAATGTGGCTGCAGCAGAGGCGCCGCAAGCCCGGGGGCGGGGGCCGGGCCGGCGGGGGTCACTCACCGGGCGGGGGGAGCAGCGGCAGCAGCAGAGCCGCGATCGCCCAGCGCCGCAGCCGCCTCATGGCTCGCTCATAATCCTCCGGGTCCGGGGGCTGCGGCTGCCGGCGGCGCGGCGGAGAGCGGGAGGCGGGCCGGGGGCGGGCGGCGCCGCGGGCGGGCGGGCGGGCGGGGGGCGGCGGGAGGCGCCGGCTCAGCGCGCTCGGGCCGCGGCCATCCCGGCGGGGCGGCGGGGCGGCGGGGCGGCGGGGCTGCGGGGCCGGGTTAAGAGCGGAGCGGCGAGCACGTGAGCCGAGGGCCCGCCCCCCGCCCCCCAGCTCGGCCGGCCCGGGCCGCCGCGACGGGAGGACAAAAGAGGCGCCGCCCGCCCCTTCCCGGCGCCTCCTGGCCTCGGCAGGTGCCCGGCGGGGGCGCACTCGGTCCGGTCCCGCGGACCCTCCGGGGCCACCCCTTGCCCGAGGATCTGCAAGGACCCGTAGATTCGCAGGGGCAGGGAGGCAGGGTACAGAGCCCCCACCCCCGCTCTGACTCGGCGACCGTGCGTGCGGGGACCCGGTGCGGGGCCGTGGCGGCCAGGCCGGTTCACCCCCTGGGCGGTGAACTCAGGAGGGGCTGCCCCAGCTCCGGCTGAGCCAAGGCTGTGGGAGCCGGGAGGGTGGCGGGGCGGACAGAGGCGCTTTTGGCGAACACCCGGCTCGGCGCCTCCTCGCGGATCTCTAGTCCATCCGCGTCAGAGCCGGTCACTGCAGTCTTCCCACACCCGCGGTCCCGACCGCTTCCCATCCCGCAGGCTCCGCCTGGCCAAAGGCGCCCCTGCCTCCGGGAGGGCATCAGGGCATGCTGTCACCCCAGCCACCAGGAAGGGCTGGGCTCGAGTCCCTCGTATTGGGAGCCCCAATCCTTCCTCCTAAATAAACTACCCAGGTCTCTTTACAAGCTGTCAGCCTGCCCCATTTCTTCCCCAATCTTGTTTGTACAAATCTTCAAGGAATGCCCCTTCCCCTCTCCGGTCAGACCCTTGACCTCCCAGCCCACCTCCCCAGCTGTGCTCCTCAACCCAGCTCCTGGGCTCCTGGGTGAGATGGGTCCCAATAAGAGGGGCTGGCACCTTTGACCTCTGCTAGGAGTCCCAAGAGCCCAATACCTGAGATGGCATGGGGCATATAGGGCATGGCATGGGTAGGTAAGTTGCTGAGGAGGTCCCACACAGACTTTTGTACCCACACTGGGGGACCCCAGGTCCCTAAGGAATGAGTGGAGGCAGGGAAGCCCTGTTTCCCCCGGGGCCTCTGATGGCGATGGGAGCTGCCTCTGGCTTGTGACAGCCTCCCCTCTCCCCAGCTCTATTTTAGGCCCAGGAGAGGTGAGAAGGCAATTTCCCAGGAGGCGCTGACATCAATGCTTGGAACGAGGTGACTACCCCCCCCCAGCCACCTGCCACTCCAGCCCCAGATGCTCAGCAAGACTGAGTGAATTCTTCCTTCGCTCTGAGACATTGCACAAACCTCCTCCAGGATGCAGGGGCGAGGAGGTTCCCAGGAACGAGGGCCTACTAGGTGGTGTTCTCTAGAAACACAACTACTCAGGATGGAAGCTCTGCTCTCCATTTTACAGATGGGGAAACTGAGGCTCCAAGAGGCTACACGAGCTGCCCAAAGTCACACAGCTGCTCAGCAAAAGCCATGTCCCAAACGCTAGGGCCCCATTCCTCTCTGGACGGTCCTACCCCACTGTCACCTCTATCTGGGATCAGTGGAGACTGGTACATCTAGTTCCTCACCCCCCAACCCATTTGGCATCCGGCACCAGGGTGACTGTTCTGCCCCCCTGTGCCATGTCATGTCCCAGGGCCACATCAGAACACCCGGATCAACTGTCCCTCCAGAGCGGCTGGGTGAGCATGTTTCGCAGTGGAGGGCCCTGAACAGGGGAAGTCTGGGTCCCCTAAACATCCGAGACCACACAGCAAGCTCAAATCTGAGGTCCAGGTCTCTTCAGTGGAGGCAGACTCAAACTATCTGTGGCCCTGGCACCTTGGTTTCCTGTTAGGGAGACCTTCCCAGCCCCCAAAGTGATTTCCCCCCTTGGTGGCACCCTGAGCCAGCTCTAGGGGCTCAACTATATGGCTCATTGGCCCCTATAGCTGTTTATCTTCCTGAGTTCCTAGCTCCAAGTGGACTGGGCTGGACATCTTGACTCTTGACTACACCCCACTTCCTAGCCCCTGAGGTCTCCCCACATCTTGTGCCCTTTCAACTCTGCTACAAGGTGCCTGGCCAAGTGGGAAGCTTGCTTCGACCCCCCACCCCACCCCTAAGGTCAGAACCAGTCCTCCATTGTAAAGGGACTTCATAAAAGTAGTTACTGTCCCTCATCAGACCTAGCCCCTGACAACAAGAACTATTTGCCCCTTAGATTGGGGCAGGCCTGTATCTTCCCCTCAGAGGGGTCCCCACCCCAATTCCACATCTATGGCTGGCTCCTGTGTCCTTCTGCCCATCACTTGAAGCTGGTGGCCAGTTTCTGCTGTCACACCTTTGCTGTGCAGTCCTGCTCAGAGTTTGGCTTTGGTCTCGCCATCTCCTGCTTTCCCTAGGGAAGGAGGCCTGGGGCCTCTTCCTCCCTGCAGTGCTTCCGCCCTTCAGCTAATTCTTCCTCACATTTTCCTGCACAAGGGCCAAACTGGGCTGCTTGCCGTGGGGCCCAGACCTTGTCTTGGCAGCCCAGGTAAGGGAGGGGTGGCAGCTTCCCCAGCCCTGGGGTGGGATGACTGGGGATTCCTGGCAGCAGAAGCTGTCCAGGCCCCTGCCCAGCCTGAGGCTGGCAGCACAGGCCAGGCCAGTCAAGGGGACAGGATGGCACGGTGGGTAAGACAGGCCTCGGGCTCCAGTCCCAGCTCCCCTACCTACTGGAGGTGTGACCTTAAGAAGCCCCCAGCCTCTCTGAGCCCGTTTCCTCACAGCACTACTGAGAGGACATGGCCAAGTTGCGTGTGCTCAGCAGTCCCTGGCACACGGGAGACACTCAATCAACCTGAGCTGGTGTCACAGGTGCCTGGAACCAGCCCCCTGACATTTGTCAAGCACCCAAGGCCCCTTATGGCTTTGGGAGCATCAGGGCCCTCTCTATACCTAGGCCTCTATGCCAGGTCTCTCTGTCCACTGCAAAGTGTAGGCTTGGTGACATGTTGAGGGACGGGGAGCAGGGGGTACCAGAGTATTTAGACAGGAACATCATTTCTTACTTCCTCTGACACCAGCCCAGAAGACTGCTCCTCTCATCTGACTGTCCCTCCCAGGTCACCTCATGCTTCTCCCTCCCAGCTGGCCCAGTGGCCCTCTCCTGGGGTCTCTACAGCTCTCAGGCTTTTCCCAGGGAGGAGCTGGAGGCGCCCGAGGAGCCAGGTCCCAGCACACCTGTCCTTTGAGAGGCTTCTGGGGCATGAATGGAGTCGCAGCCTCAAGGCTCAACTGCCTCTTGTCTCCCACACCGGGGTCTTCCTGGAGCTGAGGAGAGCCAGCCCTTGGCAGGGGGTGTAAGGATGGGGTCTCACAGTGCCCCCAGCAGCTTCATCCACAAATTTACACTGGGGATGAGGATGTAGGTCACAGAGGGATATCACAAGGTGGGAGTTTAGTGGAAATAAGCTCAATTTAAGTGTCTAGGAGGGAGAGAGCACAGGTGTGTGTGGGGTGATAAATGAGTTTGCTGAGACGTGCCAAGTGCTTCACATGTGTCCAATTTGATTCTTGTGACTTCCTAGTGAGGGAGGAGTACCATCACCACCACTTCAGATTAAGAAAATTAAGTTTCAAGATGGGTGTGGTGGGGGTACTTCGGAGGCTGAGACAGGAAGATCGCTGGTTCGAGGACAGTTTCAGCAATTTAGTGAGACCCTCAGCAACTTAGCACGAGCCAGTTTCAAAATAAAAAGGACTGGGGGTGTAGCTCAGAGGTAGAATGCCCCTGGGTTCAATCTCCAGTAACCACCCCCTCCAAACAAAAACAACAACAATAAAAACTAAGTTTCAGGACTTTGCCAAAGGTTCGGTTGTGGTGGCACATGCTTGTAATCCCAGTGCTTGGGAGGCTGGGACAGGAAGATCGCAGGTTCACAGCCAGCCTCAGCTACTTAGTGAGGCCCTCTGCAATTTAGTGAGACCCTGTTTCAAAATAAAGAATAAGCCAGGCGTGGTGGCACATGCTTGTAATCCCAGTACTTGGGAGGCTGAGACTGGAGGATCCGGGTTCGCAGCCAGCCTCTGCTACTGAGACCCTGTTTCAAAATAAAGAATAAAAAAATAGGGCTGGGGGTGTAGCCCGGAGGTAGAATGCCCCTGGGTTCAATCCCCAGTACCGCAAAACAAAAACAAAAAAAACCCCCAAAACCAACCAACCAAACAAACAAAAAACCAACCCCCCCCCCAGCAGGCCCTGGGGTTGAACATGGGCCATATGGCACTAAAGCTCATACTACCAGGGTTTATGGGAACATGAAACTGGTGCTTTGAAGAATGGGCTTTCCAGGGTGGGACTGAGAGCACTCAGAGGCTGAACTGCCCGTGGTGTTCAGAGACAAAGTAGCCTCACCTGGTTGGCTGGAGGACAGGGAGGTAGCAGAGAGAAGGGTGGGTGCATGGAGCAGGACATTCAGGATGGAGAGGGACCAGGACTTGAGACTGGCTGGATGTGGCCGAGAGGGCCACAGATGGAGGATGCTGGAGAAACGTGGGGACAAAGGGAAGAGGAGTCAGTCTCTTGAGTTGCTCTCAGGTCTGGTGTGTGTGGCAGGAGCAGGACAGGGAAGGGTGGAAGTGATGTGATGGTGGTCAAAGCACTTTACGACTGGGAGGGCTCATCTCATCCTCACCCTCATTTCAAGACGAAGAAACCGAGGCTGAGTAGTCAGGGGACTTACCCCAGTCCTCAGAGGGAGTTAGGGGCACCGCCAGACCCTGCCTTCCCCATGGGGTGAGGATTTAGTAGGGGGTCAGAGGAACTACCAGTGCAGGTCACATTTGCAGAGAGGCGGAGGCCCCAGAGCGAGTGCAGGCAAGCAGCGCAGGAGCTGTCTTCAGGGTCTGGGAGCCGAGCGGGGCAGACCCCTTCAGCCTGTGCGGAATGAATGGATAGGTGGGTGAGGGGGGAGGGGACGGACCCAGGCAACATGGGGTTGCCAGGACTGTGGTTTTGAGAAAAGGGACCTGATTTTGGTCATTTGCAGGCTACCCGATGACCTTGGACTAGACAGTCCCAGGGAATGTTTTAGGCGGAGCCACTGCTGAGGTTCAGAAGAGGAAGATGGGTAGGTGCAGGCTTCAGGAAGCAGCCAGGGAGCAGGAGGGGCCTTCTTCAAGCTGCCTTGCCAACTCAAGTATCTTCCAGGATGGAAAAGCACTGAGTTTTCAGGCAAAGGACAGGTGACTCAGTCTGAGAAGGAAACTGACAGGGATGGCCGAAGAGCCCAGGGCCAGGGTGATTGGGGAGGAAGGACAGGGCTTCCTTTGAAGGAAGACTAAGAGCAAGAGGATGCTGAAGGGGGATGACAGAAGACACAGTGTCGACTGATCTACTGAGTCTGAGTCAAGATCATCCGCTGGGGGCGGGAGTGGACTGAAGAGTGGAGTCTGAACAGTTCTCATGTCAAGGAGCCACTGAGGGGCCGAACTTAGGTCAAGCAGCACCCACCTGTCCTGGTCAGGTCAGAAGAGTGAAATGACTGGAATGTTGGAGCCTAGGGATCACGCCTAGCAGAGATGCCCAAGGTCACCACCACTGAGATTGGGCAATGGTACTGGTACTGGCAATGAGGGCATCAGAACCTGGTGTGACAGCTTTGAGTGAGCAGCATAGGAAGGCACCTGAGAAAGGGGTGACACCTTCCTTCCTCCCTCCAGAGGGGTGCCATCGCGGAGAGGGCTGTAGGGCACCGGCATCCCAACATATCACAAAAGGAAAGGGGCATCGCCAGCAGTAAGCCACTGCCTGGGCTCTAGGGACGGGAGAGGGCCCCAGGCAGGATTGTCCGTTGGGCAGAAGAGTTTTCTTGGTGGCAGGTGATAGGCATGCCCGCTGCAGGTGGTCACTCAGCTGGCAGCAGAGCCACGTGTGTGCCAGATGGGACTGAAAGAGGAGGCTGGGCAGGGACAGATGCCCCTGCCACCCCAGCCCCAGGGCTGCTATCTAGTTTTTCTGTCAGTATCTGCTGGGCCTTCACCCCTGCCTTGGGTCACTGGAGGGCACATCAAGGACCGACACACTACACTTCAGCTCCAGTTCTTTGCTATTTGTTATGAACAAATTTATTTACATTTCCTGAATCAAGATTAATTGTGAAATTTAACAGGAATGGCATAAAAAGGCCAAACAGGGCCTCTAAGGAGGGTTGTACACACAGTTGCTCTATTTCCAAACTAACAACTCAGGTCCTCACCCGCAGCCAGTCCCCCCTTTCTTCCTCTGAAAGGAGACACAGAATAGCACCAGGTTTCCGGCAGCTTCCACATTTAAAGGGACAAACACACAGAGGCAGAGAAGGGTGAGAAGAACCACGGTACAAATTGTAATAAAAAAAAAATGGCCAAAGAATCGATAGCAAACCCATTTCTGTCTCCAGATTAATGGCTTGGCTGTAAGAAATGGGGGGAGGTCCTTGGGGAAGGAGGGAGGGAGAAGGGAGATGCACAAGTTGGCAGGTGAGACGCTGACCCTGGAACAGCAGAACTCCGAGTGGGCAGCTGGAGCTGGGGCGGCAGAGGAGAGCTAAGAGGGTCCCCAGAGGGGCTCTGGCCACATCCTGGGCTCAGGGGAAAGGTCAGTGCTGGGCCCCAACTAAGTGCATGAGGGAGAGTGCTATAAGTGCCGCAGCCTGAGCCCCTCCTCTGCTTCATATGTTCCTGAGGATCTGTGTGTGAGCGTGGGGGGCTGGGGGAGGGGACACACACAGGCATTTCAGAAAGCAGGAGACCACATGCTTGTGGGAAAGGAGGCTGGTGGGGGTGGGGAACACACCAACCAACCCTCGGCTCTGCAGAGCAAGTGCCTGGGGAGGCCAGGACACTGGGCCAGGCCCCTATCCCTCCAGCTTCTTTGTGGTCCTTCCTTATGGTGGTCTCACCTCGTGTGGCTGGCTGGCCATGGCTGGCAAGCCCACTGTGGACCATTCCCTGACAGGATCAGGGCTGGAGGCAGGGGGCAAGGCAGGGCACGGCAGCCCCAGCGCTCTAGGTTCTGCCTAAAGACCTGTGGTAGGAGGTCTGGCTCTGTGGGCTCCACGGAACTGAGCATGATAGCCGCTTACCTGTACCTCAAAGGCCAAGCCCAGGGCTCCTTCTGGCTCTTTGGGTTTCTGCTCCTCCTGGTCCTGGCCAACCCAAGCAGAGGTATAACCTGTATGTGTGGCTCTGCAGCCTGAAGCTGTCTGGCCCTGTGAAGAGCCAGGGACTCACAGGAGCAGCTCTCTGCCAGCACTGGGTGGGGGCTGGGTGTGAGGGACAGGGAGATAGGGCACCTGGAGAGGCTGGGGGGCCCAGAACCACTGGGAACAGCTGGCTCCCACACGGGTGGCCCCAGGGTGGGGGAGCAAGGCAGCCTGGCTCTCCGCAGGCCCTCCTGCTGCTGAATGCAGGTGGGCTGTCAGCTGGCTAGGAGGTGTGGGGCAGCTGGGGAGTTGGCCAGCCTGCTGGGGTACACGAGCAGGGGCTGCACACTTGGAACCCTCAGATTCTGGGGGCCATCCTCTCCCAGGCCAGGGAGGCTGTGCGGCCCAGAACTCTGCTGGTCTGTCTGTCGGCTGCTGGGGAAGGAGGTCTGGGAGGGAGAGGCAGGTGTGTGGGTGGCGCAAAGGCGGGAGGGAGGATAGGGGCCTTGACTCATGGCCCAGAAGGGGAAGGGAGAGACGATGCCTGCCACCAGCTGTCCTGGTGCTGCAGGGGCTGGGCGCTCTTGGGACAAAAACTGAGGCCTGTGGCCAGGACACACTTGGTTTCTTCTCAGCATTGCCACTGGGGAATTGAACTTTTCGCTTCTGACCAACAAGTGCCAGTTCTGGGTCAGAAGAGAGGTCCTTAAAACCAGAGCTGGCCAGGAGACACTGGCAAGTGCGGCTCCAGGACACTGATGTCTCTGGGGGGTCCACAGACATGTTAACTGACCCCCCTAGCTCCTGGCAGCTTGCTACTGGTCCAGGTACCTCGCCAGTCTCTGCAGGTTCGGCTGGTGCCTTCATGCCATCCACTGTCCCATCCTTCTCCGGGGCACCTGGGGCCTGGCGGTCGTCTTCTTTCTGCATCCTGGGAGATGCCACCCTGGGAAGGGAGGGCTGGCTGGGGGACGGAGTCTCAGGACAGAGAGAGTCACATGCAGAAGCTGGGGAACCTGACTGCCTGTGGAGACAAAAACACCCAGAGCAAGATGGGAGCAAGACAGGAGCCTCCTGGGCCGGGGCCGAGGACAGGGAAAGTGGCCCGCGTGGTGCTGCTCTCTCTGGGCCTGATGCTGCAGGCGCAGCCAGTGCTGCGTGCACTTCCCTTGGCTCTGCAGCGTGTGGGGGGGCTGGCCAGAGGGAACAGGTTAGAGGGTATTCCACAGAATGACTTCATAGGAGGCTGTGCCCTTCGGCAGCGACAGAGATCAGCACAGAGTTGGGCTGTCCAAGCTGAGCCCAGAGGTGGAGATCTGACGTGAGAGGTAGAGTCACAGTGCCAGATGGGAGAGGGTCTGCCCTTGGTGGGGAGCAGGGGAAAGCAGGCTCAGAGCGCCCTGGAATCCCCACCAAACCCCATGCAATCCTTCCTTCTGGTGGTGAATTCTAGAGAGGGAGAAGGACCTTGCTCATTACCTATCTGGAGGGCCCAGGAACTATGTCACTTCCTAGCTGGCCAGAACTGCCCACCCTCCACCATGTCTATGACCACCCCAAAACAAAGAGCGCAGAGGACCATGGGGAAGAAAGAGAAAAACATGCCGGGCGTGGTGGCGCACACTTGTACTCCCAGTACTTTGGGAGGCGGAGACCGGAGGATCTGGGTTCGCGGCCAGCCTCAGCTCTCTCGCTCTCTCTCTCCCTCTCCTTAGTGAGGCCCTCTGCAACTTCGTGAGACCCGGCTTCAAAATAAATTATAAAAAATAGGGCCGGGGGTGTAGCGCGGAGGTAGAACGCCCCTGCATTCAATCCCCGGTACCACAAAAAAAAAAAAAAAAAAAAAAAAAAAAAAAAAAAAAAAAAAAAAAAAAGAAAGAGAAAAACATTACAGACTGGTCCCTTCTGCTGCCAACCTGAGGGCTCCTCCCACCTGGGGAGGGCAACAGGAGCTGAGTGGATGTGCCTGCAGCCATGGGGCTCACCTGGGGAGGCTGGCCTGGGAGGAGGTGTCTACAAAGGTGTGGCTGAGCTGGGCAATGATCCCATCGACTTCTGCATATGAATGGGCTTCTAGGGCGAAGCTCTGGTGCTGGGCACTCTGCAGATGCTGCACGGGGGCAAGAGGAGGCACAGGGAATTAGGCAAAGCAGGGGTGGAGCAAGGAAACATCCCAGTCCAGCCCCTGGCATGAGAGGACAGGCCAAGGTAGACCGGGCAAGGAAAGGCCCACCCTTGGCAGGCTGGGCTCCCACAAACGGTGTGGGGAGGAGCTGCTTAGTGGGGAAGAGGCTCACCACAAAGAGCTCCTCAAAGGCCTCCTGGCAGCACTCACAGTACCCTTCCTTCCTCCTGGGCATGGTGTGCACAGCTGATCCAAGGCTCCGCTCCTGGTCCTTGCGTTCTCTGGGGACGGTACAGGGTGAGGGGAAGTGGTCACTGCTGGGGTCTCCAGAGGAGCTGCTGCTCAGGGCTTGGAGCTCAGGCCAGGGAGGGAAGGATCAAGACAGCCAAGGGGCCAAGCAGGCCAGTCAGTGGGCAGGCTTCTCCGCCTGATGCCACCTGTTCAAGGGTGGCAGGAGAGGCAACAAGGAAGGCGAGGTCTCCTGTGGGCAGCCTGTCCTACCTGTCCTCTTCTCCCCCACATATCGCAAACCACAAGTGAGGGAGAGGAGATGGCAGTGGCAGGAATCCCTTATAGGAATTCCAACTGCCCAAACCCACACCCACAGCATCCGATCTGCAAGACAAAGGGGGCAGGAAACTATTCTGCCCTCGGTCTCCTCCACCTTGACTGTGCCCTCCCTCGTACTGACCTGTCACTCTCACAGCTGCCACCTTGCACTGAGGACTTACAAATCTCTTTCTCAAATGTGACTTCTCAACAGAATTTAGCCCTATATATTTTTTTTTCTGGTACTAGGGATTGAACCCAGGAGCATCTACCTCTGTGTTACACCACCAGTTCTTTTGTTTTTTATTTCGAAACAGGGGCTCACTAAGTTGCTGAGGGCCTCACCGAGTTGCTGAAGCTGGTCTTGAAGCTGTGATCCTCCTGTCTCAGCCTCCCAAGTACTGGAATTATAAGTGTGCGCCATGCCCAGCTATCCCTGTTTTATTTATTATTTTTTTGTGGTACTGGGGATTGAACCCAAGGACATTCTACCTCTGAGCAACACCTCCAGCCTTATTTATTATTTTATTTATTTTGTGATACTGGCGACTGAACCCAGGGGCATTCTACCTCTGAGCTACACCCCCAGAACTATTTTTTATATTATTTACTTACTTATTTATTTATTGGGGTACTGGGGATTGAACCCAGAGGCATGTTGCCTCCCAGCTACACCCCCAGCCCTATTTTTTATTTTTTACTTTGAATAAACACAGGATCTCACTAGGTTGCGGAGGGTCTCACTAAGTAGCTGAGGCTGGCCACGAACCTGCAATTCTCCTGTCTCAGCCTCCCAAGTACTGGGATTACAAGTGTGCACCACCATGCCCGGCTTTTATTTTTTATTTTGAAAAAGGGTCTCACTATTGTGTATGGTCTCACTAAGTTGCTGAGGCTGGCCGTGAACCTGTGATCCTCCTGTCTTAGCCTCCCAAGTACCAGGATTACAAACATGCACCACCATTTTATTTTATTATTTTTTTGTGGTACTGGGGATTGAACCCAGGGATATTTTATCTCTGAAGTATACCCTCGGCTTTATTTTCTTTTTTGTTTTGAAACAGGTTCTCACTAAGTTGCAGAGGACCTCATTAAGTTGCTGAAGCTGACCACCAACCTGTGATCCTCTTGTCTCAGCCTCCCAAGTACTAGGATTACTGGTGTGCACCACCATGCCCAGCTTACCCTGTATTTTGAATGGCTTACAGGGCATTGCTATTTGGCTATCCTAGAAAATCAAGTACAAAATATTCCCCTTTAAGGACTTTCTTTTTTTTTTTTGCGGTACCAGGGATTGAACGCAGGGGTGTTCTACCTCCGCGCTACACCCCTGGCCCTATTTTTTATACTTTATTTTGAAACCGGGTCTCATGAAGTTGCAGAGGGCCTCACTACGTAGAGAGAGAGAGAGAGAGAGAGAGAGCTGAGGCTGGCGGCGATCCTCCGGTCTCCACCTCCCAAAGTACTGGGATTACAAGCGTGCGCCACCACGCCCGG
>PVJS01016776.1:7366-37152 GCA_004027185.1 Glis glis
AGAGCTGAGGCTGGCCGCAAACCCGGATCCTCCGGTCTCCACCTCCCAAAGTACTGGGATTACAAGCGTGCGCCACCACGCCCAGCTTTTGGTCCACTTTTATATATTATTTATTTAATGTGGATAACTCACTTCCAGAATAATATGAGGTGGCATATTTAACACAATATAAAACACACTCAAAGAGTTTATCTTTTATTTTATTGTACATATTTATAATCCTACTTGTTCCACAACAACAGGTATATTTTAAAAGAATTCGGTGTCATATGCTTTAGGTTTCTGTTATAGCAACAGCCTGCCTCTAGGTTCAGTTGCTATGTTAATTACTTGTTGCTACATAACAGATACCCCCAAAACCGATGGCTTAAAACATCAACAAATTGTTATTTCTCACCATTCCTTGGGCTTACTAGCTCAGCTGAGCAGTCTTCTGCTCCATGTGGGAGAGCCAAAGTCACTCAACTGGCTGCACTCAGCTGGGGCTGAAATGTCCACAGTGGTCTGTGAGGGCCCTTCTCTACTTTTTGTCTTCTTATTCCATCATCAACACTGAACTTCTTTATAACATGGCCGCTGGCTTCCAAAAGTGAATGTTCCCAAAGACAAGCCCAATGTGCCAATATGAAGCCTTTGCTGGAGTCATACTTGCTAATGTCTCATTGGCCAGCTCATACGTTGTGTGGGAAGGGGCATACAAGGGCAGAATGTAAGAGGTAAGTGTCCTTTGGGACCACCCATGTTGCTACAGTCTACCACACCATTATGTATAATGCCATTTCAAGTTTCTTTTTACTTTGAGGGATAGCCTATAGAGGATAGCAGAAAGTTTGTATGTAGGAAGGGGTAGAGACAAAAGCCTAAAAAACAAGGATGTACACAGAATAATCCTGATGGGCTTTATTTTTTCCAATCCAACTGGCCACTTGGCATTCTAGAGATATCAACATTCATTTTCTAGAACATATCTTAATTAAGGATTAAATGGCACTGTGCTACCAGTAAGCTTTGATAGCCCCATCAGTACTGAACAGGCCTTCTGTGGCTAACTCTATGTGACACTACATAATTTTTCTTCTGCCTTAAATATTTTTTTTCATCATTTTCATTGTTCCTGTTCCTTTTTTCTACATAGATTCCTCTGGTTACATTGACATTCAGAGAAGAGATAGTCCTCAGCAATTATCCACATGGAAACATGTACTACTTATGGCAGTCTGCTTTTGCTTGTTTCCTGTCTTTCTAATTTTGCAAAATTGGTTATTTGTGAATAGTTACTTGATTGCAGAAATAACTGGCTTCAGCTTAGAACCACTGGTAAAGACTTAGACAATTAAGGTCATCTACATGAATGTGAATCACTGAAATGTAAAAAAGAAAATCCAGGCTACCATCTGACTATTGAACGTTTAGATATCTGGAAATATCTTTGGGCTTTTAAAGCACATAGAGAAAGCCAAACTGAAAGATTTCTCAATGAGAGGCTAAAAAATAGCAGGGCCTGTGTCCATCAGACCACCCACTCTAGATATAGGTTTGAATCAGGAGTCTCCCAACTACACATTATGTACATTAACCTCTGCTACATCTTCTATTCATGATGCATCACCACTTCTGTGTCCCAGACTCATTTATATAACCTTGGTCTTGGAGTTCTACACAGGAATTTTGAAGTAGAATTCACCTATAGCATGCATAAAAATGACTTGAAGTGTCACTTTAAAATTTAGATCCCAAGGCCTGGCTTGAGATGCACTACATCAGATCTTTTAGATATGAATCCAGAAATCTGCACTTTTAAAAAGCGTCCATGTTTGCTTTTATGTACTATCAAGTTCAAGAAGCACTGTTCTAAATGAAAAGATAAAATGAGGCATGAGACCCAGACCTGAGTTAAGTAATATCTGTGTTTGGCATCTGAGAAGCAGGGTAAGATCTGGTTTGGGCAGAGGTTTGAGGTTTCTCTGGGGACTTTCTCGTCTCCCTTTCATCTCTGCTCCCTCTCATTCTTCAATAGCAGAACAATAATTATCATTTGTCTAGCTTCCACTATGAGCCACACACTGAGCCTTGAGCTTCACAAAATCCTGTGGGATAAGTAATAGTATCATTCCTCTATTTTTTCAAATAAGGATGTTGAAGTTTACTGAGTTTATGGGATTTGTCCAAGACCTGAAGCTAAGAAAAGATAAAGTTGAGATTTGAACTTTTATCTGTTCTCTAGTAATCTGCTTGAGAAACAAATTCACACCACAGTGTTAGAGGTTTTAGGTTTCTGATATTTGAGTGTCCCTCCATCTGCCCTCTGGCCATCTCCTGCTTTCTAGCATCTTTACTATCAGCACTTCTCAGAACCAACTTTCTCTTTCCTTTCTAAGGCACTATCCAGTTTCCTTTGGTAGATATTTCTCCCAATTTTGTATCAAACGATCAGCAGCTGATGGCCAGTATCTTCTCCACCTCAGCCCTCTCCTGAATGCTAATTTTAGGTAAAATAAAGCATCTTTGGTTACACAACCTAAACATCTTCTGGGGCAGGGGGGAGAGCGAGTACAAGGGATCTTACTACAGAAGCCCTTCCTCCTGTATATGTGACTCCACAGAGCACAAAGTGCATGTCTATGTTTCCATCACTGCTCCAGCTCCAGCACCTGGAAGACTGCCTGGTATAGCAAGACCCAGGAAATAGTAATTAAATAAGTGAATAAGCAAACCTCATTTTAACTTTATGGCTCTCATCAGAAACTCAGAAGGCAGAAGAGCTAAGATCTGGGTTCAAAGTTTTGGGGAGGGAAATTGACCTCCTAGACAGGACAACCTCATCCTTTTCATTGAGTTTGGTAAGGAACAAGCTGCAGCTGTAACCCAATCTGTGGCCAAGGAGTAGGAATTCAGTTGCTTCACTAGAAATATGTGGCCAAATGCTGATGGGTGTCTATAGGTATTAAAGCTGCCTGCTTTGCAATAAACCTATATATTAATTCTTTTCCTCATCAAACAAATGTCTTTTGAACATCTACTATGCACCAGGTACAGTTCTAGGCACTAAGAATATAGCAATAGAAAAAAAGCCCAAATCCTAGCTCTTGTAGAGTTTATTGTTTTTATTTGGGAGCTGAGGGTGGGGTGGTACTTAGTAAAACAGAGACAAAGACAATGACTAGGTCTGGTTAACAGAAGAGAGCAGGACACACAACCAATTGGATTGACATCAGTGTCTCACTCTTTATTTCCTCTTAAAATGCAAATATTCAAGGAAGAGTGAAATTACTAAGTTCCTAACACATGTGTGTGAAGTACTTTCTCAGGCAGGTGACAAAAGAACTGAGAATAAAAGTGGCTAGGGTAGGTAAAAGATGTATACAGGGTGAGAGAGGTGGGGGACTGGGAGAAAGAAGTGGAAAGGAATAAAAATGAGCATGCTTTCATGCACCGAAGCACACAACCTGTGACCGCCTTGCTCTTCTTGCTTAGAACATGCCTGACCTGTGGAGGTTGTACTGTGAACTACAGGAGTAAGTGTTCAAGCTCTGGGATTGGACAAAATAGGTTCTAACCCCATTTCACTTCTGTGTATCTGCATGACCCGCTGAAAGTTCTTGGATTTCTGTGAGCCTTTATTTCCTTATCTGCAGAAAGGGGATAATAACACTTATTTCTCAAGAGTGTTGTGGGGATTAAGTAAGATGATGGATGTCGAGTGATTGGCATGGTGCCTAGCACATCACAAATCAAATTGCAGGCACTGAGTTTCAGAATGTGTTTACGAGAACTCACAGTTTATAGGAGAGAAGTAAGGGTACCTCAAGTACCTTTTGTCACCTCTATTGCCTAATCCCTGTAGAAAGGATTAGGACGGGGGAGACATTGTAGAATAGGTGACATACCTGTGCCATTCACACTGATCTGGCAGAATCTGCAGAGATTTCCCTAAATCAGATCATCTGAGGCATTTATCTTGCTGCATGGTGACTTTCATCTCTGGCTACCGCTTCTCCAGCCAGCACACAATTCAGCAGGGTTGCTAGTTCCTGTTGGAGCCCTGCATGGGAAGGAGACATTACAGGTGAGGACAGGGAAACATTGTGTGTGAGAAGCTTTATTGGCTCCAACCAGGCTCCCTCAAAGCTGGGACACGCTGCCACTTCAGTCTGTCCTGTCCTTCCCGTTGCCATACGATGTACACATTTGCATGTCCTCTGGGGTTCTATTTGTAAATCTCATTTTATCTTTTGCTCTCAGCCTCAGGTTTTTGCCAGGGAATATTGGAGAGTGAAAGTAGCATTCAGATTCGCTTTTATAAACAGAAGCCCCAATCCACAGAATCAGCTGCCATCTCCCCAGCTTCTGCTTCTCCAGCTTCGCCCTTAACTGGCCTGGTTCACTGACTTGGGAGCTTCCTTTAGACCCATGACAATGAGAAGAACATGGGACAGCCTTGCTGGGCTTCTGAGCAGGAAGAGAGCAATTGAAGTAATCATTCCTCAGCTCATTGCCAAGGGCAGCTAATAGATTAATCAGTGCCATTGTAGCAGCCCTTGAATATTAGCTTGAAATTAGTTTAGTTAAATACCCAGGGCTGGAGCGTGCGTGCTTGTGCATATGTGAGGCCAAGGGATTTAGTAAGTCACCTGAGGAATGATTTCTTTTTTCTCCGAGACTTGTCTTCTTTGTGAATTTTCACTTCCACCAGCAAAGCGCGTGGTTGTAACCATGTGCTGTCCCTAAGCTTCAACCTGGGCTTCATTTGGAGGATGAGCAGGATTTGCTCCTGCCCAGCTGTAGACAATGGTCACTCATCCATTTGGCATCTCCCATGATAATTGAGAGCTGATAAGAATGATTATGGGAAGGTTATTGAATCAGGTTGCTCAGCCTGAAATCTCTCTGGGAAACTTAATTCTGATGCACATAATTACTGTAAACCTCAAGTTTTCCTCTCAATAGAATGTTGATTGCAGTATCTACCTCCAAGGGTTGCAGAAGGGTTAAACTGAGCTACTGACTATGAAGTACCAGCACAATGCCTGGCACCTAATAAGTACTTCATAAGTGTGAGAAACTATTAATAATCCTCTACACTTTTATAGCACTTAATTAGTTTCAAAGTAATTTCACTCAGACTCATATGACTCTCCTAACCAACCCATCAGGTATAAAATGCAGAGCTTGTAGTATTATCCCTATTCTTACAAATAGAAAATTGAGCTAGTAAAGGATGAAGTGTCATAGCTGTAATTAATGAGAACCCAATTCTGGCTGCTTGTCCCACACCCTTTCTACCACTCTACAGTTGCTTTAAGAAGCTAGATGAGGGGGCTGGGAATGTAGCTCAGTGGTACAGTGCTTTCCTAGCATGCATGAGATCCTGGGTTTAATCCCCAGTGCTGGGGGTCAAGAAGCCAGAATAGGAGAATGTTCCTATTCACATCAGAAAAAGAGTAGAAACTGTGCTTCTCATCAAACCACCTGAGACAGGCTTTCGCATTTGCAGAACTGGAGGGTTCTTCCCAAAGCTGCTAATCTGTGGTCTTCAGCTCTCCCTTAACAATGGGACTTGGTCCACAGACATGCAGTGAAGAGAGATGGTTCACAGCTCTTTGGTCCTCACCTCTCCCTCTTTTATGACCCTTAGAACACACGACCTGTGCAGCAGCTACTTCTGAGAGTATATTATCTTCCCAGGTAGAGCTGAACAACAGGAGAGCAGGAGAACTGTTCTATTCAGTCGTGTCACCCCCGAAGCAGCTAGTACAATTCTTCCCACATAGTCAGCACTCCATAACTCCACGTGGACTGATGATGATGTAATTCTGGGCTCTCATTGAGGCCACGTGCCTGTGTTGAGGTCAGCTTCATTATCAATCAAGTATTTGGGCATTTTTGTGTCAAGATATTCAAATAAGAAAACTGCAACTTTAAATGGTTTTACCAAGAGGGCAAAAGGGAAACTTATTATTGGTTTAAAAAAATTAAAAGTTATCTGTTTCACAGGCCCCAGAGACTCTCACCCTAACCACTGGTTAGTGAGAAAAACAGAATGAGAACTATTCCTGCCTATGCCAGCATTAATTAGTCTTCAAGATCTTAGTCAAAAGTGAATGTGACCCTGATACATGTAGTGAACAGAGCAAGGAGGATCCTTGGTCAAGGGGTAAATGACAACGATGTAGTGCACATGATGTCAGGGATTACAAAGAGGACACACACTGCCACCCCCCAGCAGGACTCTCTTTACTGCACAGTCACCTTGTAGCCTCAAAATACTGTGGAATATAGTCTTAAGTACCTTTAGTAAATGAACTGGAATTGACATGTCGGATGAAATCTATTTGCCATCTCTGGTCTAGGGAGCAGCTTTACACAGAAAGGCAATCATATCAATGCCATTCCTCCCTCTTTCCCTGTTTTGTAGATTTGGATTCCAAAGAAAACCATCTTCTTTCCTTCCTTCCTTCCTTCCTTCCTTCCTTCCTTCCTTTCCTCCTTGTGTGGTACTGGGGATGGAATTCAGGGGTGCTTTATTTCTGAGCTATACACCTGTCCCCAGCCCTTTAATTTTTATTTTGAAGCAAGGTCTCACTAAGTTATTGAACACTGGCCTCAAACTTGTGATCCTCCTGTCTCAACCTCCTGAGTACTGGGATTACAGGCATGTACCACCACACCCAGCTTTGAATACATTTTTCATTCAAATCTGGTAGCTTTATCTTAGCTAATGATTGCATCTTTATATGGCTTCATGAACTATGATCATGAATAATTGAGGGCCTAGGTCATTGCCTGTGCTATAGACAACTTTGCCATCCCTTAAAATTAAGCTTTATGAGTCCAGAATTGAGCAATCAACTCACCAGAGGGTATATACAATATTGATAGGCTACTTGGAAGAATATAAACATGTAAATGATAAAGAAATATAAATATATGCAATAAGAAGTTTCCAATATATAGCTCATTTGTTATAAATGCATGTTTAATTTAATTCTGATTCTAGCCTGGGAAGATTGTCAAACAATCCATCCAGAAATTTTTCTCAGAGACATAAACATTCCAAGATTCACATTCAGTTTCTACTTTTCTATATTAGATTGTCATCAAAGGCCCTCATGAGGAACTTCACTCTCTATTGTCTAGTACCCAGACTCTCTAATAGTTCAGGTTTCTCTGCTTACTTTTTCAATTCTTTACATTTCAAAGTGGTGATTTTTTTGTTCCTAATTTCAAACGCAGTTAATAAAACAGTCATAAGAGACTCCATAATCCTATATAAAAACCTTTCTCCAAATAGGTTTATTTTTATCTAACAACTTTCTTTTACATAAGAATGACTTTTGAAACCCAGGCCTGAGCACCAATTTACAAATTAAGTTTTTTAATCAATTACTTTTTACTACAAATTTCTAGCTTGCTCTTTATTAAAGATCCATTAACAAAAATTATTTAAAAGTTGCTTTAAAAACCATTCAAATAGAATACCAATAGATGTAAATTTTTCAATTTACTATACTAAAATAAAGTCAAGCTTACAGAAAATGTTGAAGAATAATAAAGTAATCCTTGTACTTTCCTGATACAAATTTAACAGTTTTTAACCTTCTGCTACATTTGCTTAATTTTTCATTTTGTATATATATTATATATACACAAAACACTTAAAAATAAGCTACAAAAATCATACCCTATTATCCTTAAACATGTCAATACTTTCTAAGAAGAAGAATATACTCTTATATAAAGAGTGTAATTATTTAATTGGAGAAATGCAATATTTATGCAATACTATTATCTATTATAAGGTTCATTATCAAATTTTGCCAGTAGTCCCAGTATTGTCCATTATGGCAATTGCTTCTTCCCCCATATTCAAATCAGAATCCAATCCAGGAAAACACATTTCATTTAGCTATAAGGTATTTTTTAGTCTCCTTTAATCTAGAATAGTTTTTCAGCCTTTGATTGTTTTTCATGAGACTGACATTGTTAGAATACAGACTAGTGTTTAGAGTTTGTCTAATATTTCTTCAGGGTCCCAGGCAGGTTATGCATTTCCACCAGGTATAGTATGTAGGAAATGAGTTCATCCATGTGTATAACATCAACAGGCACATGATGTCAAGCTGTCCCATGTTGGTGATGTTAACTTTAGTCACTTTGTTGTGGCACTGTGTGTATCAACAAGAAATCTGTGGAGAGACATTTTCCCATCAAACTTTCACCAATCATTATAGCACCCATGATGTTTCTTACCTGATTACTGTGGATGACTGCATAATGGTGATTTTAAATTCTATCATTCGTTGTACATTTATGAGTTAACATTCTACTGGTTTCCCCCTCTATTATTTATCTATTATTTCTTTATTATCAATATAAACTCATCTGTTCTTATTCAGTGGATTATAATAAATTACTGTAATATTTTAGTCAAAGATTGTCACATATCTGATCAGAGACAGCACTTTTAAGCTGGCTATCTTGTGCTTTAGACAGGTCCCCATCATCGTCCCCATCATCTTTTCAATCACTTCCTTTCATTGAAGCACAGCAAGATGTTCTAAGTTCATTTTGGATTTTCTCTGCACTACCCCTAGAATCAACTCTAATTCCTTTTAATGGGGGAATGGTACTTAGAATCCCAAATCTAGACACACAATTAGATTTTAAAATATATATTTTAAAATATGTTTGGTATTTCCTCTGTTACAGCTAAGTGCTGGTTTGGACAAATCTAATAGTCAAAATAGTGAGTCAAATACATAGGCAAACCTAGTGTTATAAATCTTAACAAAAATGTAAAATACTACAACATTCTTTCTATTTTAAGATCCTAAGATGCACCATAGTTATAATAATGGCTTCTTGCAGGATAGATGGAGGGTAAAGAATCTACATTAAATGTTCACATTGATTATAAGGCATCCACTAATTTAAAAAACATCAAGATGTAAAAAATTCATCTTAAAATCAAGAAAATAAGCAATTTGTTTCAAAGAAGATCATATCATTATGGCTTTATGCAGATCATTAAAATGATTTAAGGAAAACATAGAATAATATTATAAACAGATTTGTTTATCTTCTCTCACTACCCATAGCTGTACATCATTTTATTTTCACTAGGTTGTAATAAAAGTTTGGGGAACAGGTCAAATGAGTCTATATTTTTTTTTCTTCTCCTTTTTCTTGCAGTGTTGGGGATTGAACCCAGGCCTTGAGAATGCTAGGCAAGTGTTCTACCACTGAGCTACATGCCTAGTCTATCTTGATTTTTATAGATACATAAAAGATGAGAAGTAATCACAGCCAGATCTCTGCTGCTCAATGATAGAGCTTAATAAGATAGGTTATCACTATAAATATGTTGATCTGTCCCATATTTTCTTATGTGTCTAAATTTTCATGGGTTTATCATATAATTTCTATGAGTCAGAAAACTAAATGACTTTAATAACAAGAATATTTTATGTTTGGCCATGACTTTATAGTGAATACTTTGCAAAGGCAATGTTATCATGGATAGCATAGTGTTTTAACTAATTAGGAACACCTGCTAGGGATCTGACTGCCTGGGACAAGTCCTATCTCCGCTACTTACTAGATGTGTGCCCTTGGGCTTTTACTTAACCTCTCCAGGTCTCAATTTTCCCATTTGTCAAAGTAAGGTAATATTCCAAAGGAATATAATATCCCAAGGATAATATCCCAAAAGGTCATTGTGAGAATTCAGGGAAAATGCATAAACCAGTGTTTGGTATGCAGTAAACTGTTCAATTAATGTTGGCTAATAAAAAGTAGTTCAAAGATGATGGGTATGAGCATCATTTTAGTATCTGAATATTTTCCTTTGTACATTCCTCATAAGACAATTCAGTATTATTTTCCTACGTGTTATGGTTTGGATCTGAAATGTATCCCCCAAAGCTCATGTGTTGAACACATGGTCCCAATGCAGCAAGTGTCAGAGATGAGGCGTTTAGGCAGCTACTAGATCATGAGGACTCTGTCCTTATCAGTGGATTGATCCACTGATGGCTAAATAGACGACTGGGGGAGGAGGGGAAACTGACTGCAAAAAGTAAGTCACTGGGAGTATACCCTGAAAGGATTTATCTTCTCCCTGGCCCCTCTTTCTCTTTCTCTTTGCTTCCCAGCTATTATGGGCTCAGCAGCTTTCCTCTCCCATGTCCTCTGCCATGATGTTTCTGCCTTGTAGCCAGCTGACCATGGACTGAACCTCTGAAACCATGAGCCAAATGCACCTTTGATTTTGTAAGTTGTTCTCATCTGATATTTTGGTCACAGTGATGCAGAGCTCTCTAACACACTATGTAAGGACCCAAGGGGATTCATAGGAAGGTTCTTCTTAAGTTCTGAGACAGAAGTATGAATTAGGAAGTTGCACCAAAGTGATGGAGTGTACCTGCCGATGGTGGTTAAATTTCCTGCTCTTCATTTTAATCATTACCACTACATCATTGTCTGCCAAACCCAACCTCTGTCTTCTTATCTACTACCCTCACATATGTAAGAAAACCATGCTTTTTAGGAGCCATTGGTTCAGAAGACTCAGCAAATATTTTTGAGCCTTAGATAAGCAGAGAAAAGAAGAGCACACACCCAACAGACTGGGTTGCCTTGTCTCACTGAGTTGTTTCTGCTCCCAGATGGTTCACTCTGTGTCTTAATGCTGCTAGTCCTGAGGGTACTTATGCAGAGACAATACAACACAGATGATTAACATTTTCAAGAAAAAAGAGAAGACATCCTCATCTTCTATGATAGGGGCATTTCCCTTTTAATTCCTTTTTATACTTTTATTGATACACTGTAATTATACATCATAGTGAGACTCAAAGCAAGACAAACATACATGCACATGTATGTCACTTGGTGTATTTTCTTCCATATGCCGCCCTGCTCCCCCTTCCTGCTTTTCCATACATGTTAGTGAGATTGGTAGTGAGACCTTCATATATGGGCATAACCTTATTTTAATCGTTTCCTTCCTCAATCCTCATTTTTCCCATCTCCATCTCCCTCCCCCAATCCCCTTTTACCATTCTACTGGTCTCTCTCCTCATTTATCTGAAGTCCCTTTTGTTTCCTTTTTTCTCTCTAGCTTCTATATATGAGAAAAAACATATATCTCTTGACTTTCTGAGATAATTTTCCTGCAAATGACATAATTTTGTTCTTCTTTATGGCTGAGTAGAATTCCATTGTGTGTATAGACCACATTTTCTTTATCCATTCATGTGTTGACGGATGCTTAGGTTGGTTCCATTATTTGGCTGGCTATGTGAATTGTGCTGCTATGAACATAAGTACACATGTATCACTGTAGTATTCTCACCTTAATGCTTTAATGGGCATGTGTGTGTGTATGTGTGATACTAGGGATTGAACCCAGGGGTATTCTACATATGGGCTACACACCCAGCCGTATTTTATTTTTTATTTTGAAACAGGGTCTCTCTAAGTTGCAGAGGGCCTCACTAAGTTGCTGAGACTGGCTTTGAACCTGTGATCCTCCTGTCTCAGCCTCCCAAGTACTGGGATTATAAGCCTGTGCCACCAGGCCTGTCTTCTAATTGGCCTTTCTACTTAGAGGGGTTGGCTGCTTTATTTGGCAGTAGTTGACTATGATCTGTGTGGTTTCTGCAAGACTGGTCCAGATTGTTTGCATCTTAAGGAATTCTGGGGATTCCCTACCACTTTCTAGGATTTTTTTTTCATGTATTCCAGGGCGTAGAGGTCAAGGCTGATCCATTAGTGTGCAGAGGAAGGAAGCTGGGACTCCTTTATTTCAGAGCAATTGCATCACTCACTCTGGCTTGCCTCCCAGAATGTCATGTGCAGTGGTGAATGAAGCAAAGGTGTGATCAGACTATCACAGGTCCCCTGTCATTTGCACAGTTCTTGTTCTATGAAGTTTTAGCAGCAACACGATTAGCTCCTGGGGAGAATCTCCTAAGTTCTTCCTGCTCAATTGACTCATCCAAAGGTTCTACCTAAGCTGGAAAAGAAAAGAATTGTTTGGATATTATTAAAGCATATGCGAACATGTGGAATAGCAGCATGGAACATAGTTCATTAGCAGTTATACTGCGATGTGGCTTAAACAAATAACATTAGAACAAAAAAAGTAATTATATGATCATCATAAGGAGCAGTTTGCAACAATCACCTCTTCAGGGAGGCCCGTTTCCATATTGCCCTGAGGAAGCCTCAGGTGTTTGTTCCCAGGGACCAAACCCACAAATAGTAAGTCTTTTTAAAACTAGGGAGCCAACCGCCTAGAGCTTTGTACTTTACTGTACTGCTCGGCCAGTTTCGATCCATTAATGTCCCCACCAGACCCCCA
This sequence comes from Glis glis, assembly GCA_004027185.1. Taxonomy (NCBI): domain Eukaryota; kingdom Metazoa; phylum Chordata; class Mammalia; order Rodentia; family Gliridae; genus Glis; species Glis glis. The sequence continues at coordinate 19,734 of PVJS01016776.1, forward strand.
CGACCCCCCAGCCCCACCGCCCAAGATTCGGAAGACTCAGCAGTGTCTAGAGATCTTATTTTCTCTCATGCCCTGGATAGAGGCCTAATGCTTTTTAGAAGCTGGATGTGTGGCTACCTTATCCCTTCTAGCTACCACTTTACTGACTATGATCTCTTGCCTGACCTTTCGCTATCAGTGTATATCCCCTTTGCCTCTGGGGTTTTCATGGCTATTCCTGGGCTGTGATTTTTGTGCTTGAGTTCTGTGGCTTACCAAAGATCTAATTCAGCAGACTGTCTGCCTCTGGCTCCTTAATTAGTTCCCTAGAGGCTTTTCTGTTAAGTCTTTCTGGCTCATTTTGAAAGGGGCCTTTCCTGTATAGAAAGCTCCTCCCCATCAGGAGGTATAGCTTAACGTTTACCCCATCCATCCCATCCATCGCTCACCAAGGATCCTGATTATGAAAACATGCTGCTAGAAAGATCAAGGATGAAATAATTTCTCTCTGTATGTCTTTGTTTACTCAACTGATGTTATTTGACTATCTATTATATTTAATACGCTGAAAGGGCTACGGTGATGAATCTATTTCCATTCATGTCTTAGAGGAGCGATGGTTCTTAAACTTCATTGTGCATAAGAATCACCTGGGGAGCTTATTAAAACCAAATACAAATGCTCTGTAACTCAGAGATTATGATTCTATTGGTGTAGAATGATCCTGAGAATCTGTATTTTTGATAAGCACCCCAGAAAACTGATGTGAGAGACTCTGTGGGTACTTTAAGAAACACTATTTACAAGAGAAATTCTTCAAGTTTATGTCACCCCCTCTCAGGTACACAGTGCTGGAAACCAGCAGGCAAAACATCATCTGGATGTTTAGTTATCCTAAATAAATTGTGGAATCCATGTTCCATCTGTATTGTTGATTTTTGCCAAGCTGCTCTAGCTACTTGTACTTTGTCTTAGGAGTGATCTGTATATGTCTCTAGGGATGGAGAAGTTGAGAACTATCACGTGATCTGCCACACATTAAGCAGCAAGTGGACAGCAAGTTTGGGTCTCTTTACAACATAATAAGACAGGGTTTCTTTTATATTCAGAAAATGTAATGATTCCCCAAGCTCCTGTGTGCATTGGTTATCCAATGATGCATAGATAAGAAACAGGTTGACTTCCTCAGGTTCACCAAGGCATGCATGGGACCCAGGAATCTGAAACTTTTCGGTTTCCAGATAGTGATGCTTCTGGGAATCATTGCAAGCAGGGAGGGATATAGAGAAGGTACAGAAAAGGATGGGTGAGTCTCCTCACCTGCTTATCCTACCACACTGTTAAAGTTGAGTCCACTGAACTTTGTAGTCATATCTGTTCTTATTCTCCTCTGGGATTCTACCCCCAAACCTTTTATTGTTTTTATTTCTTCTTGGAAAAATACTCAGGGCATAATTCCATCTGCCTACTTGGAGCCACAATTGCCCTTTTTCCATTTGTGGCTGTCTGAGTCCATTCATCTCTAGTGTCAAAGCCTATGGATTCTCTGTTGTTGTCTAATAATGCTGGTGTTGAGAAATCTACTGGGAGTATAAAAAATTACGGGTAAGATAGATACACATATATTAAATAGATCTTAGATACCTATATATAATAGATACACATTTTGAAAATCTTAAAAGAGAGTACACTTACCATCAATCCTTTTCTTTCAACTCCACCTACCACCTTCAACTTCCAATATTATATGATGCTTACATGAAAACAATTTCTAATGGAAACTGTAAGTACTTATTTGCTGGCTATCTTCCAAGTCAGGGAAATGCTTTGTAGACAGATATGTCGAACTCATGTCAGGCATCCTAGAACTCTGGAGAGAGGTAGTGAAAAGAAAATCCATAAGTATCCCAGTCTACATAATCTCAACCTTTAAGACTGATTTAAAGTAAAACCATGAGCAGCACCCATATTCTCCTGGGCTCTAGCTTCTTCTCTTCCTTTCAGTACTACAAGAATTTTCTCATTAATAATTCCATTGGTTATAACTCAAGCATCAGTATCCTTAATTCTGAAGAAAATAGAGATGCTGATTTTTTTTCCTTTGAGGAAATTGGAAATTTGTGTGTGTGTGTGTGTGTGTGTGCGTGCGTGCGTGTGTGTGTGTGTGTGTGTGTGTGTGTGTGTTACTGGGGATTGAACCCAGGGGCATTTTATCTCAGAGCTACACTCCCAGCCCCATTTTATTTATTTTTTTTATTTTGAAACAGGGTCTCACTAAGTCGCAGAGGGCCTAGCTATGTTGCTGAAGTTGACTGTGAACCTGGGATCCTCCTGTTTGCCTCCCAAGTACTGGGATTACAGATTTGAGCCACCGCGCCAGGGCTGGAAAATTCCTGATGCAGTATAACAAGGTTTTGGAATCTTTAGACCTTTATCCAGATCCCACTCTTCCCCTTATTAGCTCATGGCCTTGGACAAATTGTGTGACCTCTTTTAACCTCAGTTTCTTTAGCTATAAAATGGAGTTATTAGCAGTGCCTCCTTCAAAGGGGTGTTGTAAAAAAAACAACTAGGAAAAGGCACACAAAATGCTTAGCATGGCATAGGCCCATAACAAGCATTCAGTAAAGGTTAAAATATTTTTATTTACTAGTCTTGCAAACATGTGCATTTTTTTTGTTGGTATCAGAACTTTAAGAAGAAGAAAGAAAACTCCTTAGAAAGAATATCAGCAAGAAAATGAATGAGGATTTATGGCGGGCGGGGAGGGACTCAAATGACATTCTTGCCTGAAATAATACTGCTGGTTTTTGATAATCTGGCTGCTGGGTGTCTCAGGAAATCCTTGTTTTTTTTTTTCAAATGTATTCATTCTGCATAACTGTACTTTGCATAGACTATATGAATTATTTCTCAGTAAATTAACACACAAGCAGCTTCAACTGCGTACTTTTGTATATGCAGGGCCCTGAGATAGATGCAGGAGATCTTGATAATCAGGATCAAACTGTGTTTGATTTATCTCAAGTTCCTGCCCCCAGAATGTGAATGGGAATTAATAAGAGCTTAGTGAGGTCCTGACTTACCATCTCACACATTCCTAGAGCCAACTTCAGCTCTCAGAGCAGAATGTGCCTGACCAAGTCATTGTTGAGAATGGTACCCTAGGTCTTGCTCTGAATCACCTGGCAGATCTTCCAGCCACCTTGGGATCCAGGAGAAGGCTTTCCCTTTCCACATTCCTTCCTCATCCAGCCCCATGTCAGGGTGGCCCTGTCTTGTCAAGAGCCTTCTTAATAAGGGCTTGGGAAGTAGAGATATTTTGGGAATGGAGATAGTAAGGATCAGAAGATTAAAATGCAATTTCTACCTTTGCCATGACAGGTGGGAGGAGTGGCACGAAAAGGGAAGAAAGTAAATTCCTGTCACTTGGGATTTAAAACTCCACACAATGCATGTTCTCCATTGATGCAAGACCGTGGAAAGTTCTGGCAACATCCTCTTGCCAGTGATTAGCTACCTCTTCCATTTCTGCTCTCCCCCACCTCAGAACTTAGAAGTGCCAAAGTATGAGTAGAAGTTTTCCATTATTTTACCTTTTGTTTTTCTTTGACCTTTTAAAATTTTTAAATACACTTTTATTGTTGCATTGTAATTAATCATCATCATGAAGTTCAGAGTGATAAGAATATACATGCACACAGCACTTGGTATGTTTCCTTTTTTAAAAAAAAATGGTAATTTCAAAGGCAAGACCAAATAAAATGAAGTTTGAGTAAAACAGCTGGGGCAATAAAGATTAGTTTCAGACCAAATATTATTCTAGCTCCATTAAACTGAAACTTAAAATTAGTCTCTTAAGGATGGTGAGTCTGGCTAGAATGAGAATTTTTTTTTTTTTAATATCAAGGGTAGGCTTTGTAATGTAGTAGAAGAGTCTCAAGCTGGGAGTTAGTTGAGAAGCACTGGTCTCATTCAGGCTACTATTAGTCTCTGTGACCTTGGATAAGTTACATAACCTCTTTGTTCTCAGACTCATCATCTGATAAGGAAAACTGTATTATCCTTAAGATCTCTGCCATGCTGGACACACCATCTGTCTTTGAAGTATAAGAATGTAACATCACAACTCTTAAAGCTATTTGGATTACTGGGTGGATTTTCTTCCCAAGTTTCATCCAGGTTATGACATACAGTTATTACAGAATGTTGGACACATACTTCTACCTCTGAATTTTGCATTTTCAAGCTCTGAACCCAAATAATTCCTAAGACTGACACTCTATTTCTTCCAGCCAGCTCACAAATCAATTTAGGGGATCACAAATCAATTTCTTATGCAGTATTTTATTTATTATCTTCACCCTGTGAGGTATTATTTTTCCATTTTATAGATTAGAAAAAAATGAGCTCACAGAAGTGAAATACTCTGTATTCTAAACATGATAATTGGCATCTCTGGAACTAAGATGTGTGTGTGTGTGTGTGTGTGTGTGTGTGTGTGTACTTTTATTTGGTGCATTGTAATTATCCATCATACTGAGGTATAGAGTGATAGGAACAGACATGCACCCAACTCTTGGGCGACTTCCCTCCAGGCCCCACCTCTCCCTCCCCTTCCCAGTACATGCCTTTGAGATTGGAATTGGTAATTTTTTTTATACATAGGTAGCATTATTTCAACTGTTACATCTAAGACAAATGTTTTGACTTTCATGTTACTTCTCTTATGCTATATCTTCATGGTGATCCTGATTAATATGGAAAGAGATATGAAGTCTTAATTTTTTTTTAAAAATGTAAGTTGAAATATTTTTATCTGTCACCTAAGCCCTGTCTTCACCTGTTCTAATAATTAGTTGTCACCCATCAATGGGAAAATTGACCAAATTGACCAAAAGAGACCTAGAACCATTGCCCTACTAACACCACTGAATCAGACTGTGGCTGATTGTTCTCATTCTCCTCTTTTCCTCATCTTGTGATACATCAGCACCATTTGTGCATTACCCAAGCCAAAAACTTCCAGTAATTTTTTACTTATTTTTAATCACATTTCCCATGTCTAGCACATCATTAAATCCTGCATATTCTCCCTTGAAAGTATTTTAAATCCATCTCTACCCACTTCCATTTCCCAGGATCAGCTCAAATCATCTGATCCCCTGACTCACACCCTATTGATGCTAGTCCACTTAAGATACACCACCAATTATTTCTCAGAATCAGAACTTTAACTAGGTGACTCCTCTTATTAAGTGCCTCTAGCTAGCCTATACCCACCCTTACTTCTAGCCTATACCCACCAATTCCAGCACCATCCCCCAAATTAGACTCTATATCATGGAATTAACATCCTTCTTCGATCACTTCCAATTTAAGTGTTCTGTATTTCTTCTTTCTCCCCAACATTCATCTTACACGTATGGTCCTCTGTGCATCCCAGGAATGATGTAGAATGAGAAAAGGAGAAATTAAATGGTCTAATTCTAGAACCATCAACATTTAAATGTTAATTGAAAGAAGAGGAACTAGCCAGCAGAACTAAGATTGAAAATTTTAAGTGGTAAAAGGTGCCAAATTAGTTAAGCATCTGTGTTGGAGGAATTTTTTTTTTTTAGAAAAGTCCTGAACATAGCTGAAATACTCTTGGTAGCAAATTGGGGCTTTAGAAGGTACAGAGGGGTAGAGAATGGGTCAGGCAAAGGGAAGGGCTGAACTGAATAGAAAGGAATATTTGGAGCAGGCAGCTCAGTAGATCTCAGGGATAGAAAAGAAACAAAGAAATGTGACTGGGTCTCACCTTAACACCAAGGTCTGGTTGCAATGTGACTAATAAGATGCTCATATGTAAATTATCCTCAACTGGTGATTCATTCATTAGGCAAGGACTTCCTGAGTGCTTGGCAAAGCAATAATGAGTTCAGTTAAGTAATGGTGACCCAGAAATTAACATGGAGAAAGGGAAAAATAAGTAAAGAGAAGAAAATTTAACAATGCAACAAATCTATGTATTCAAGGAAGCCATGACCTAGTGTTTGGAGGCAGATAAGTAAATGAAACAAGGATAAAGGCCCACACAGGATGTTGGAGTTAGATAGAGCCCTAAGGAATCCAGATAGTTTTCTTTATATTGAAGTTGATGTGGAACTGATCTTGGAATCGTTTGCCTCAGTTAAACTCTTGGGCTTTGAAAAACTTTGGTTCATAGGTTTCATTAGTCTGACAGCATACGTGAGACTGCAGAAACTGAAGTACCCCATTCTAATGGCTCTGAGTCACACTGGCCAGGGTAATAGCACATCATTGCTCACCTCACTGACCGAGTCCTCTCCTCCCCTAGTGTCCAGGATGGTAATATCCATCCAGGCTCCTTTGTCAGTCTGTGCTTTTTCCTCTTCCCTTCAATCTCTCCTCTCTCACATGAGCTCTTACCTCTCTGCTGATCTCACCCTATGATTTAGGACCCCTGACCTCTCTGGTGAATTCTGAAACTACTCTACTAGCCTTGGGTTGGGGGCACAGCCTGCTCTCCTTGTGACCCCACTGAAAACACAGCACGCACCTTGTCTTCAGTCCCCACCACAGAGTAGAGTCCAGGCTGTATCTTTCAGTAGGACTTTTCTGAAGTTCCTCGTTGGCAGAAGAGAACACAAGTCACAGGATAACACAACTGCTTCTGGATGTGTCTTTCAGGGCTCAAAGACCAGTCGAGGCACATTCCAGGTTCATTAGATGGTTCCTGGTGAGCTACAGGCTTCCTGGCTTCTTCCAAGCCTTCCTCTGAGGTAGGGACCACTATCTTCCCGTCAACAGGAATTTGTTCATGGAAGTCTATAATCTCTAGAATCCTGGTGACGTCAGCCACACAGCTCAGAAAGAGGAAGAAGCTGGAGTTGGTGAGGTGTTATGTCCTATTTTACCAGATTCCATTACCTCTTTGCAGGTCAACAGATTACCAGGATGACTGCCAGTGGGAACAACTTTCTATTAGACAGTTATCACCTCATACCCATTGGAGTATGACCCTATTCTCAGATTCCAGCAAGGCAACATTTCAGTAAAACAATAATGATAATAGTAAATGTTCTTATCATGTCAGCAAAGTGCCAGGTAGTGTTCTAAGCACTTACATTATTAATTCATTTAAAGTTTTAAAAGATCTCATGAAATATACACACTTACTTCCAACACTTATCAATGAAAAAATTGAGGTACAAAGTAGTGAGTAACATGCCAAAAATCACACAACTGTTAAGTGGCAGAATTGATATTTGAATCCAGGAAGTCTGATGCAGAGCCCACACTGTTACCCAGTATATCATACTGGCTCGCATCCAGGAGAAGTACATTCTCTAAACCCTGAATCATTCATGTGTTTAAAACTAAAATTTAATTCATATTCCCTATAATTAACCCATTTAGAATGTGCAGTTCATGCTGGGTACACTGGCATACCTATAATCCTAGTACTTGGGAAGCTAAGACAGGAGGATCACAGGTTCAAGGCCAGCCTCAGCAACCTAGCAAGATCCTTAGCAACTTAGCAAGACGGTGTTTCAAAATAAAAAGGGTTGGGGTGTAGCTCAGGTAGAATGCCTCTGAGTTTAATCCCCAGCACCAAAAATAAAATAAAATAAAATAAAATAAAATAAAATAAAATAAAATAAAATAAAACAAAATATATATTTCAGGGGTTTGCAGTATATTCTACAAATTGCATGACCATCACCACAATCTAATTCTAAAATATTTTCATCACCACACCCAAAACTTCATATCCATTAGCAGTCAATCCTCATTCCTCTCCCACCCTATGTACTCCCTGGCAACTACCATCCTGCCTCTATAGATTTGCCTATTCTGGACCTTTCATGTAAATGGAAACATAGAATATGTGGTCATTTGTTACTGGCTTAAATCATTTTAGCACAAAATTTTTGATTCACCCATATGGTAACGTGTATCAGAACGTCATTTTTCATTGCCAAATTATACTCCACTCTACGACTATACCATATTTTGCTTATCCATTCACTTGCTGATGAACATTTAGATTGTTTCCCCTGCGGGATATTAAGAATGATGCTTCTGTGAACATTCATGTCCAGAATTTTGTATGGCCATATATTTTCATTTCTCGTGGGTGTACACCTAGTAGAAGAATTTCTGGTAATTCTTTTTTTATCAGTTTTAAATTATTCAAAATTAAAATTTCCCTCAGCCATAAAGATGAACAACATTATGTCATTTGCAAGCAAATGGATGGAACTAGAGAATATTATGCTAAGTGAGATCAGCCAGTCTCAGAAAGTCCAGGGTCATATGTTTTCTCCCATATGTGGAAGCTAGAGAGAAAATGGGAAACAAAAGGGAGTTTAGATGAATGAGGTGGGTGGCCAGCAGAATAGTGGAAGTAGATCATGGGAGGAAGCTGGGGAGGGGAGAAAAGGAGAATTGAGGAACAAGACAGTTCAAATAATGCTATGTCCATCGATGAGGGTATAACTACCAACTTCACTAACGTGTACTGGGAGATATGATGGAGGAGCGGGGTGGGATACAGCGGGAAATACACCAATTGATGTGTGCATGTATTTTTGTATCACTTTGAATTTCACTATGATGTATCATTACAATGCACTAATAAAAGTATTTTTAAAACCCAAAATATAGCTCTTAAATGCATAAACATTCACCAGTAGTATAAGCAAGAATATATAGTATAGGTACAATATATAGTTCAAATTCCTATAGAGAAAATAAACATATCCCCCCACACACACACACACCCAGCCCACCTGGCCTAGGAGCAGTCCTTTGAAGCAATATTCCTTTGGCTCAGAATCACATTACAATTCACCTCTTGGTTTCTCACTGAGAAGCATCTGCATTTAGATGAATGCTTCCTTGGCAGCATTTATTTTCTAAAAGAACAATGCAGAGATACTTGCTTAGCATTTCTGTAACTACAGAGTTATCTAGGTGGTTTTTTGTTGACCAAGGGACAAATTTGTTCTAAAAGAGCAAGTGTCCTTCTCAGTCGGGAAACTACTTCAGCTCTTTCAAGGTTTAGGAAAAACAATGTTTAATAATTTACTCTCTATGTAAGGTTGTTTCTTTTAAAGAGCTGAACCTCTTTAGATTAACATTTAAATTTACATGAAGATGGACATTTCTTTAGGTAATTTAAAACTGAACTGATTTTTTTCAGCTTGAATATATTGTGAAAATGCCAAAACAAACACATTTTGCTGAATGGGTTTAAAGTCAAATGTAGTGCCCCAAAAGACTAAAACACACAAAAAGTTTTAAAGGGTTATACATGTAAAAACATAACAAAAATTTTGCATGTCATTAAACCATTCTCGGCACCCCAAAACTGAACACTCTCCAAATTTTTTGCCCCACTATTCCCCCACTAAAGGGACTTTGCCTTTGAGATGATGCCCCATCCTTTACTTCTTTTCCCTGCCCTCCATTGAGTCCCTTCCATGCGCTGCATACCCATCCATCCATTTAAAGTGCAAAGTCAACTCTACTACAATGAAAAGGAAACTGGAGGTATAATGTCCATGTATTAGTAAGTAGACCTTGAAGAAGGCTAATTATTTAGTTAGGTGCTAAACAGGCTTCATGCCTGCGTGCCTCCCACATTACCTGGTTCACTTCTTTAATTTCCTCCTGACCTTGTATTCCTCAGACCCTGTTACTTGTGACATCAGTGCCCTCAGCAACCTTAGGTCAGTGTTACTGTCCTCAGAGCCACATGAACATGGCTGCATTAGCTTCCTATAATTCTAGTGAACAAACATTTCTTTCCCCAGAGAGCTTCCTTAGGATTGAAAGATGCCATTTACAAAATGGACAAGTGGACACTTAAGGTATTTTGCCCAGAGGTAAAGAGAATATTGGATTAAACAACAACAACAACAAAACCCTCCTCTCACAGCAATGATTTCTAGAGATGGGATGTCCCAGCTGGATATGGTGGTACACACCTGTAATCCCAGTACTTGGGAGGCTGACACAGGAGGAGCACAGGTTCAAGGACAGTTTCAGCAACTTAGCAAGACTTTGTTTCCAAATAAAAAATAAAATAGGGCTGGAGGTAAAATAGGGCTGGTGTAGCTCAGAGGTAGAATGCCCGTGGGTTCAATCCCCAGTACCACACACAAAAAAGAGAGATGGGCTATCCCATTTTACACATGAGTCCCAAAATCACGGCCTCAAATATCTTAAACATTATTGGATGGATGCTATCTCATTTTGGTGCTTATCTCATTTAGATCATCAAACAGGCATTGAGTGCATCTGCCTTAAGCTGCTACCTCCTTCCTTTCTCATAAGTCAGGTGACTGACCCCCTCCCTCAAACCTGCCAGTTCTGAGCTATTCATACCACATACTTCTTTTCCAACCAAAATCTATTTAAAAATTCCTGTGTGGGACACAACTCTGCTGCAGAATCAAGAGACCAGTGGTTCCTGGGTTGCTGCTGCTCCTTGTCTCCTTGGCTTTTTTGCCCCTCTCTTGGGTTCCTCATGCCTGCTCACCTGCCTTGATGTGTGGTTATGATCCATTTAACTCACAAGCCATCATTACACTCTGCCCTTCCTTTCTGGTACTGAGAGTCCAGTTTCCTGCCCTTGTGTTCATTCCTCTTGTCTTGTATAATTATCACTACTCTTTTGGTTTGTTCAGTATCCTGTGGGCTCTGCCTTGCTCGCCCGATGCAGATAGCCTACTTTATCCTCTGGCTCTATTGCTGCTGAGGATGCCAGCATGACCTTGAACATGACCTTGAACATTTACTCCGGTTCTATCAAGTTTCTGGCCTCTGCTCTGCATTAAAAGATGCTTGACCAAGATGAGTTTAATTTGATTCCCTTTTCTATTCCCATTTAATTTCAACATAATCCATATAGGTTGCTACAGAGAGAGAGAGAGAGAGAGAGAGAGAGAGATCATAGACTGCATTTTAAAATGATGATTTGGCCTGGCACATGCTTATAATCCCAGTGCTTGGGAGGCTGAGACAGGAGGGTTACAGTTCAAGGACAGCCTCAGCAAGTAGTGGGACTCGCATCAACCTAGAGAGACCCTGTTCCAAGATAAAAAGAAAATAGGGCTGGGGGTGTAACTCAGAGGTAGAATGCCCCTGGGTTCAATCCCCACTGCCACATACACACAAAAAATATGATTTGAAAACTGTCAGTGAATCCTTGTTAAAAAAAATCATTTGATTAAAAACATAGAGCTCCTCTAAATCTAGCATAATTTCAACTCATTGAATTAAGTAAATTCAAATATTATTTTTACAGGGAAAATATCCAAGGGAGGATGGAAAAAATAATTTAAATCTCTCATTTTCTAACATTTTAATATTAAAACATATACTGATTTTGAAGACATTAGCAAGTCCAGTTTTATATATGAGGTAGGATCAGATGTACTATCAGATAAAGAATTGGAAATGAGACATTTATTCCATTTTGTTCAACATAGCTGCTTGAACCAGATGTTAAACTAATGAGCTTGGGTTTCAAAATTAGATTGATTAGTCAAGGTATGTTGACTGTCATTAACTATATAAGAGCTAAGCTTCCATTATGTGCCAAGAACTGTGCTGAAAATTTTAAATCCCATGAAGAACCTTTTAGGTAGGTATCATCATTCCAATCCAGAGATAAAAATGCCGATGCCTAGGTGAATTAATTAGTTCCCTCAAGGCCACCTATCTGCTAAAATCTACAGTTCTGATTCCAACCCAGTCTAGCTGACTCCAGAGCCATGCAATCAACCCCTAAATCCATCTAAAAGATAATTCTCCAGTTGCTTCTTTTTATACTTAATATCCTTACAGAGTGTGCTCTGGCCTTAACTCGAAGGAAAATGACCATTTTTTATTCATTTGAGCTGTGCTGCTTATGTCAATCGAGGGATCAGGTTAGGTCAGCAAATGTGTTCTTTAAAAAAATACTGTTCAGAAATGTCTTTTCACAAGATATTTATTTTTCAGTACCTGAACAGACTATCAGCAACAGAAGGATGAAAAACAAGTTACCGGCACATTTTTCTCGTCTTCAAGAGGAATTCAGCACCCAGAATATTCACAAGACATAATATGGACAATGCAAAATTTCTAATTCTTTGTAATATTTCTCAGCATGCTTTATGGTAACTACTGTGTATTTAGTGTACATGTTTAGAGTACTTTTCTTCAGCTGAATTGCCCACAGTAGGCACTTTCTCTTTTTTTGATAGTTTATGACCACTACTCCTGTCCATCTGACTGGTCATCTTTCCCTTTTTTATTTCCCCTTTAAAAAACCGTGCCCATCTATCTCTCAGACACCACCCAGCGCCTCCCCTCACTATGCTTTCTCAGCCCTGAAGGTTAAGCATATTTCCTTTCTTGCTTTCTTTTTCTCAGAATCTATTCTCAACATAAATTTAGCAAATGGTTGGATTCAATTATTTAAAACAGAAATCAGTTCCACTCTAAAATATATGTTAAAATGAATCCAACAGTAACTTTTTCCTTGTCTTACTCTGACTTCCTCACTTACCTGTCGCACTAACCTCCTGATGGTTTTGTTACCTGAATCTCCCACTGTTTACCATGTTTACACAGGCCTTCGTTCACCATCCCTGAGTGTCTGTATCATCCTGTCTTTGGCAGCAGGTCCATCTGTATTCCAGCTGCCTTGTCCATCTGTGTCTTCAACAGCCCTGTCTGTCCCTCTAGCCATCTTATATGTTTTCCCTAAGTGATGCTCCTGCTGACCTTTCTTCTCTAGTTGCCCCTGTTTCGTTGTCTAACAGAAGGGAACACTGACAAATAAAATCCATTTACAGTCCATCCACGTTTTCTCTGCAGATCACAGGCATGATTTGTTTCAGAACATTGGAGGGATGGTGAGTGGCTATCGGATGTGTCTGCCCAAAGAGGACCATATGCCTGACATAAATCCAGAGGAAAAGATCCTGACCCCTGATCCCTTGCCCCTTTCTCTCAGACTTTATATTAACACAGAACATTTTTCTCAATGCACTACTCCAACATAGAATTGATGTGTACGATTACCTGACAATTCTATATTTTTAAGACTCATTATTAAGTTACATATGCAAAGGGAAGCTATTTTAAAAAGCAGGATGACTACTTCCCTCACCAATAATTATGTCAATAATTATATTGTAAAGTCCTTCTTCTTTTGGGTCCTTCTTTTTAGAATGAATTTAGGACTAAAACGAAAAAGATCTGGTCAAGTTCAGTATCCATTGCAGCCATTACCAGTGGTTTGCCACCTGCCCACACCAGCATCTCCAGGGAGACAGTGGATTTCAGCTGCTGCATCACCAACCTGTTGCCAAGGAAACAGAGAGGGCAAAAAAATCCTCAATGACATTCAATTTCAAGGCAGTCAAGGCACCCCTGAAAGGAATTTCAACAGTCCTATGAAGGAAGCTGAAACAGGCTTCTAATTATAAATTCTAAGCCATCTCCTGTTACACCAGATATTCTGTCTGCTTAGATCTCAGTCTTTCAGTCATTCTCTGTTACCAAGCATGTATGCCAGACATCAAAACAGTAAGAGAGCTTTCCTGGAGGGAGGAAAAGCGAGCGGAGGAGAGAGAGAGGCTAGGGAAAAATGGGTAGAGGTGAAGTGGTTTAAAAGTATAACACATTTCTGAGGCAAGTGAAGTCCTACACCCTAACCTGAGGAAGGATAGCATAAATATCAGTCCTTATAAGGGTAAAAGTGTATATATAAGTGCATTTGTGTGGGAACAGATTGAAAAATTCTGTACACATACATGAATATATTAGAAAATATGAGATGGTCCAGCATTTGTATTTTTAATTTTAAATCAGGTACAAAATAGTTAGGGCAAGCTGGGTATGGTGGTGCACACCTCTAAGCCCAGTACTTGGGAGTCTGATACAAGAGGATCACAGGTTTGAGGCCACCCTCAGCAACATAGCAAGGCCTTCAGCAACTTAGTGAGACCCTATTTCAGAAAAAACAAAATTAGAGCTGCGGATATAGCTCAAAGGTAGGATGCCCCCTGGGTTTAATACTCAGTACCGCAAAAATACAAACATACAAACATATATACATACATACATGGGGCAGAGTTTTTGAGTAACTGCTTTGCGTGAATGAAGACCCCCAGAAAACAGTGTGCTTTATTAGTTTCTTAGTGCTTGTAACTTTCAAGTGTGCACGGTTAGGCTATAATTTTAGTACTGAGTACACATAAGTGATCATGTGGAAGAGTGTGGAGATATGCAACATGTACCTTTGCGAGGACGTTGATGAGTTTGTCAGTGTGCATGGTGGGGGATATTGGTGTTCTGCCCAGAAATCTCCAGTTCTTCTCCTTAGTTGTGTTTCAGGAAAAAAAAATACAACAGTGTTTTTTTTCTCCCCCCTTGGCTCTCAGACCACAGTCAACACAGAAGACTTCTGTGATGCAAAAAGATGAGATATCTTCCCACCAGCAAGCAAGCAGTTCTGCTGTGGACACCAGCTAAGAATCCTCTAATTTTAATTTCTTTCTAACATTATCTACTGGAGGTGAAATCAGATCCAACAGGTTGAGGGTTCAGTCTCTAAGACTGACCCCACTCCAGAACCAGTCACAAATCCTGGCCTGTAGAACTTCTGACTGACCACCTACAAATTAGTGTTACAATGACCCTCTCCTCATGTTTGATTAATTGGCTAGAACTGCTCAAAAAACTCAGGGAAACACTATACTTGCACTTATTGGTTTATTATAAAAGGATTTTGTGTTTGTTTTTGTGGAGTTAGGTACCAATCAAGGATATTTTATTTTTTAAATTTATTTTATTTTATTTTTTTGCGGTACCGGGGATTGAACGCAGGGGCGTTCTACCTCCACGCTACGCCCCCGGCCCTATTTTTTATGCTTTATTTTGAAACCGGGTCTCACGAAGTTGCGGAGGGCCTCGCTAAAGAGAGAGAGAGAGAGAGAGAGAGAGAGAGAGCGAGAGAGAGAGAGAGAAAGAGAGAGAGAGAGCTGAGGCTGGCCGCGAACCCGGATCCTCCGGTCTCCGCCTCCCAAAGTACTGGGATTACAAGCATGCACCACCACGCCCAGCTAAGGATATTTTAAAGACTATCAATAAGCAACCAGATGAATGAATACAAAGGGAAAGATCTGGAAGCGCCCGAGCACAGGAGCTTCTGTTCCCATGGAGTTGGGGTGTGCCATCTTCCAGCACATAGATGAGTTCACCCTCCTATGAGCCTCCAAGTGTTCAGCTGTTCAGAAACTTCTTAAACCCTGTCCTTTTGTATAGTCATGATTGGAACAGGGATGATCTAATGCTAATAGACTCAGTGGGGAAACCTAGTAAGGCCTATATGTTCAGGTTCTTCTCAGCCTTTCTATGTAGCATTCTTCCTTCCAGGATCAGGGCAGGTCCATTCTGGAGTGAGGAAGGCCTTATCACCTACTACCAGACAAGGGTAGGTCAGAGAATATTTTTGTGGGCAGCTCCAAGATAGAAAAGTGGCTGGACATTATAATTCCCATGGCCTGCTTAGAGATAGAGTTATAAGCCAGGAACCATGAAAAAAAAAACTGAATACATATCAAAACATCACATCAAGATCTATCTTGGGCTTCCAATCAGCTCCAGTCTCTCCAGAAGCTCTTCCCCATGCCCACCAGCCTCCTGCTCTTGGATTGCCTCCTTGTGGCAGGATTTAAGGATCTGTCAAACCCTTGGACTTCAGAACAATGTTCTCTGAGGGGAGTCTCTGTGAAATGCCCTGGACTAGTGCTTCTCCAACCTTGGTGCACATCTGAATCATTCAGAGTCTGATTCAGTAGGTCTAGGGTGTCAATAATCTCTAGGTGGTGTCGAGGTTACCAAAATGCTAAATTCCCTGAAGACAGTAGTGGATTCTGATTCACATCTAATATAGTGACTGGCAGGATATATGTACTTAATGCCTTCTTAATTTACATTGTACTTTAAACAATTTAAAAATTTTTGTCACTCCATGCATATTACAGTGACTAACCTACAGTAGGAGACTGAGTTTGCTTTATGAATTAGTAAATGAAGATGGTACAATTATTTAGTCATTCACATGTTCAATTTATAGAGCACCTGCTGTAAATATCATTTCACTCTCCTACCCCATAAAAAAGGAGAACTAGAAAAGGAATAAAGTTAATTTAATTGTGCTTAGACTTTAGTTTCTTTCTTTAGGGCACAGATGGTAATAGATAGGGGGAGGAGGAAAGATATGCTACATAGGCAATTTCACCTTCATTCCATGGTACGCGTGACCTTTCCATGACAAATTTGATTTCCATGAGAGATTTGATTGTACAGAATAAAATAAGGGTGAATAAAAGTGTGTTGAAAAGTGAGTAGATAATTCTATGAAGGTGAATTGGCACTGAGCACAACAGAATAGAAAATTATAATATAGATAAATAGGCTAAGGAAAAATAAGTATGTGAACATATATATATATGTAGCATATATTTTATGTTTCTATATATGTCTGTATAATCTACCTTTTACATAGGCTTATTCCTTGCATAGTACTATTGGATTTTCCATATGCAATCCATAATCTCTATACAATTCCTATAAAATAAGCACTATCTTCATTACATTCCAGGAAGTTAAATCTCAAAGAATCTAGGTGAATTATCTGATAATTTGAACTCACACCCAACTGATTTCAAAATTGTTTATTTCCACCTCGTTATGTAGAACAAAAAGTGCACTGAGAGAGACTTTGTGACAAAATATTTGAAAACAGAATTATCCCACAAAATTCAGAACTTGTGGTTGTTGTAAGTACTTTGTGGGACTTTATAAGCAACCCTACCAGAGACACAGCTTGCTTTGACTTTCTCCCCCCAGGAGAGGCAGTAACTCTGGATGTGTGAGATTATTTTGGGATGGATGGAGAAGGAAGGGGCTCTGCCTGGGGATAATCATATAGTTACTGAAGCAGAAGCAGAAATGAAATAATTTGTTCCCTTACCTGTGAGGTACACAAGAGCTATGATGGCCACTATCACATTATAACTTGTACAATGTATTGAGAATGAAAACCTCAGGTCTCCTGATCTCTAAACTTCTGGCTTTCCACTGGGATAGCCCTTCCTGTATCTGGAGATGTGGCTCACATTTTTTTATAGCCTGTATTAAGAGGTGGGCTACTGCCGGGCGTGGTGGCGCACGCTTGTAATCCCAGTACTTTGGAAGGCAGAGACTGGAGGATCCGGGTTCGCGGCCAGCCTCAGCTTGCGCTCCCTCTCTCTCTCTCTCTCTCTCTCTCTCCCTGTCTCTCTCTCTCTCTCTACTTAGTGAGGCCCTCTGCAACTTCGTGAGACCCAGTTTCAAAATAAAGTATAAAAAATAGGGCCGGGGG